>JACEIK010002885.1:179413-189473 GCA_018107945.1 Datura stramonium
GCATAAAATAATACATAAATTCTCTCATAACTAATTCATATATTACTGATACCTATATAACTCTAACCCGTAACCAAACGCCCCCAGTGAGTTTCCAATTACCACAACTACCTGCTACGTTAAGAATAGTTAGCAAGTTGTACGGATAAGAGTGGAAGTTTGTTTCAAAAAAAAAGTTAACACTTTCTTGAGAGAAAACTTAGATGATGTAGTCAGGTTGTCCACTGTTGGCAATTCTGGAGTTTCTGTTTTTATTATATTCCAATATATGACATGCACTAGACTTCGAATTATGACAATATGACATGTTATGACTTATAAATTAATTATATTTCTGGATTTTGCAACACAATTATTGTTTAAAATAGAAAAAGTTAAAAAGACATCCTGCTGATTATCATTCATCTCTATGATTGTAGAAAGTTTTGCATACCTCATTCTGAAAGGGTTATGGAACCCTGTAAATTTGGCTATGCATCTGCTTTCTTCTCCACGCATCCGTTCCTTATCAAACGGAACAGATAAAAAGCTTTTGGTATCACTATTATACTATTGGATAAAATGAACAGAAGTAAATTACGAACTCTACATTCTGTGTTTGTGCAAAGTATCAATACATGCTGTAATTAACTTTGATAAAAAGGTCTTATGATTTTCTTATTTAACTATTACTTGACATGACCTGACCATGAACGAATTTGTAATACCTCGAAACTTTCCGAGACCAGACTCAGACATTGCAAGAAAATCCAGAAGAAAACAAAAAAAAATGTCTCAGAACGACTGAGACAATGAGTCGTGGTCAGCTCCAACGACTCGTTGGGTCAGTTGTGGTTAGCAGGGCTTGGTCTCTCCGAAACCCACGAGACAAGGAATAACCCGTTGTGAGAAACAATGAGTCGTCCTGTCATACGTGGTTTCACCAACACAGAAACCCTTTCCAGGACTCCACGACTCAACCAACTAGTAATTGTCAGAAACAACGACCCGTTGTGAGGGTCGTTGGGTGAAAACCCTGAAACCCCCTTCCAGTGACGACGAGTTGAAACAACGACCCATTGTTTCGCATAACGAGTCATTTTCATCACCTGTCATGCCAACTTAGAAATTTTCAGAAATCCTTCCAGTGAACCTAACAACTCGACACAACGTCAGACCCTCCAAGTTTCCTATTACAGTGGCCATGGGAGGAACCAATGACCCGTTGGTTCATCCAACGAGTCGTGGTGACCCCCATTGCCAGATCCTGTGTGTTCTAGTCCCAAGCAGTGGGACCAATGAAAGATCCTAAAAGTCGTGGTCTCAACCAACGGCTCGTTGAGTGACCCATTGGGACCCTGTCGACCAGTTTTCAGAATTTATTTCCAGGATTATGTTTCTAATTTCCCTCCTACTTAGTCCCTAACTACATCGTTTTAAGCATTATTTCAGAGATAATAGGGGGATTGAATGGTTTTCCCCCTCATTCCCCACTCAGACCTTTAGAAAAACAATCATAAAATTCTCTAAGGAACTATAAGAGCAAGAACTAGGGCAGCCTACTTCTCCTCAGATTCTCAAGGGATTTCTTCGGACTTCCTTATCAGGTATGTGCGAATTCAACAAGGGAATAGTTCTTCCCTTGTGTCACTAAAATCCTTGCATAATTTCTTCTCTATCAGTTATAGCCCTATAGCTTCGAAATGTGAAAAGTTTTCAAACAAATTTCTTTATGGATTCAAAGGGAACATTTCTCATGGTTTTAGATTTCTTATTTATTCCCTATTTCTAGAAATTGTGAAAGAGTATAGCTAGTAGCATAATTTAGCCTTAGTCACAACTCAGTAGAAATTAGAAACTAATGCGTTGAACTTGTTTTCCCTGTAGTGTGGTTCTAATGGTTTTGGGATGCACATGTATTTGTTTTATGTTTAAATCTCTGTTAAAATCATGTTAGTCTAGTCTCATTCAGATTTTCAGCAACCTCAGTGTTGTCCAGAAAAATGTCAGCTGATCAGTTTGACTACAGTTATCAGTATTAGACTTAGTATCATATTTTAGTGGTTCCTTAGGTGGTCATGACACTTTCAGATAAGAAGCTCTGACCAGTCTTAGGACCCCAGCTTCCAATTACAGTTTGTTCTTTAGATGGTTACGATGCTTCCAGATAAGCAGCTCTGACTGGTCTTAGAACACCAGTTACAGAATCAAGTCTGATAAGACTCTCAGGGTACTTCTAGATAGGTATTCTTGAATTAGTCTTAGGCCCCAGTTTTGAGCTATCAGCTTAGTAGTCAGTCTAGGACTACCCAGTAGGAGTAGGACTTAGCATCGAGCGGACCGGGGTTCTAGCGCACCCAGATTCCCAGAACTACGTTGCCACCATAGGATATATTTTATTGGCCCCATGACCTAGACCTGTGATCACTCAATTCATTCCTTTATACCCTGGAAAGGTATATTAGGTCCTACCAATGGGGTGTATACATCGGACTCCACGTCTAGTCACGTGGTTATATGTCGGTTATAGACTCTCTCACTAGTCAGCTCAGTTCAGTCTCAGCTTAGTAAGTTGAGATTAGTTCAGTAAGTATTTCAGATTAGTATCTCAGATTTAAAGCATGTCTTTGATTATCAAACATGGTCATTTTGACCACCTCAGTATATCATAGTTATTCAGTTTCAGTATTTTCAATTGGTCGTTACATGTCTTTCCAGTTCAGTTATTTTATTCCTTGTGTATGGTTTCTCTCACTTACTCAGTATATTCAAAGTACTGATGCATACCTTTTATGCTATATCATTTTATGATATAACTGCAGGATCTCAGTCTCATCCCCGTTGGCAGATCGCTATTAGAAGTTTTCAGCTGCATCATCGGTGAGTCCTCATCTTTCGAGGACGAGGCTTATTACTTTTTAGTTATATTTTCTCCAATTAGATTTAGAGTTAGTTGGGGACTTTTCCCAGCAACTCATCAGATAGATGGCTTTATACACAGACAGAGTTTTTAGACTTTCAGTTTTACTTCCAGTTGTATTAAACTTATGATCTAGCTCTTTTTCATAAAATGTTTTATTTTATTATTTCAAAACTTTCACTATGTTGTACTCAGAATGCAAGTATTATGATAGACCATGGATTGACTTGGGGTTACTTATGACTCCAAGTACCATGTCTTATCCAGGGTATAGACTCAGAGAATGACAAACATGGTATTAGAGCACTAAGATGCCCGAAAGCCGCGTCGAGTAGAGTCTTCTTCATGGGTGTGAAGCGCGCCACACTTATGATGGGGAGGCTATGATATGTTATTAGGAAAAACTCCCTTTTTTCATACTCTTTCGTTGAAATTCAATTCCAGAAACGCTCTCCTAGCTCGTGCTCTATTTTGTTTTAGTAAAATCATGCCTTCATAACATGGTAACGGAAGAAAAGCCGGTAAAGCTCACCGACCTACCCCACCAGCTCCAGCAGCCTCTTGGGATGACTCAGTGTCCACCATAGAGTTCAAGGCGGCGATCCAGCTGCTCGCCCAGAAAGTTACTAATCAGGTTAACCAATAGGTGGTTCCGATCAACAACAGTGGGTCCGAAGCAGCTACCCGAATTTAGGATTTCACTTGGATAAATCATCCGATATTTCATGGATCTAAGGTGGGAGAGGACCCACAGGAGTTTGTGGATGAGATTAGAAAGACCACCCAAATTATGGGTGTCAGTTCTTTGGAGAGTGCCGACTTGGCTGCCTACCAGCTAAAAGGGGTAGCCCAGATTTGGTACGAATAGTGGAAGGAGGGGAGACCAGCGGGAGCAGGACTGGTGGAATGGAGGAGTTCATGTCACGACCCGAACGGAGACCCGGATCGCGACATGGGACAAGGGACCCCGAGAGACCCCAAGTTGACCCATGGCATAAGCATACATCTAACTCAATCAACAAACGGAAGAATCAACATGATAAACTTAGCGGAAGTCTAACTCAACCATAACATCAAAATACATCATCCGAAGCTGAATACATACATAAGTCTGAAAAGCCTATAAACATGACGAGTTGATGGGACAAGACCATAACTAACTCAACAATACTAAAACTAAAATACATAAGGAAAGCTGAAAGAATAGCCATTGAAAGACGAGGATTCACCAATCACACAGGTGCTAACTCTGAAAATTGACTATGAACGGGGCTGAGTCTAGAAACCGGGTTCTGTATCATAAAATGATACAACATAGAGTATGCGGGTCAGTACGTGAAATGTACCGAGATACAAGACAAGCAAAACCACCTAAGTAAAGGAAATCATTTAAAACATTTCATAGCATAACATAAACTTTAAGAATCTGAGGGGAGGGATTGCATGCATTCTTTATGAAATCATGATCTTTTCATAACCTGACAATACATAGCTTTATAACATCAAATTGACTCGAATGACTCAATGTTGAAATATGACATTTATAGAAAAGATGAATATTGAGTCAAACCTTGCTTTTAGAACATGCATGTGTATATAATAATCATGAATAATGAATATGAATAACTGAATCATAAGGAACACTAGGAGACTCATCATTTAACCGACATACCATGATAGATCTTACGTGGTCCCAACTATCACATTCAAGTGGGTAGAGCCGCCCAAAGCTTTTCCAGGGCTAAGGACGATACCATAATATCGATATCAAGCTCGGGGCCTAATCGGGGCAAGGGATAGCTCACAAAGGAGGTCCAAAAATAATATATAGATAATAGTGTAAACCTACGTTGGTGCGTAATTCTGGGGCATAGGGTGATCGACCCTTAACCCGCTCGGTGCTAGAGTCTTCTCCAAAAGACATGCATATGCTCTATATCATTTTATAACGAAGCTCAACATTGTCCATTGACAAAGCTCAGTAATGAAATACAACTCAAATATGAAATCATGCATATGAGATGCTTTAGTTCAAAACATACCACAAGCTTAAAGATAATTGGGAGTCTTTGCTCCAAAACCATGTGGTAAGCTTACTCTAGAGACAATACATCATACATACTTGATATAAGGGCCTTGCCCAAAACTTTATCATCCTTGGAACTACTAAAATATTTTTGAAAGAAATATCATAATCATAGGTGGCTTTAAAACATGTTTTTCATCATCATATTTCATCATCATCATACATTCATCACGAATCTCTTCTTTTACGAACTTCTTATCAATGGGCCTTAAATTTCATAAAACTAGAAACATGATTTTTCAATTAAAAACAATTTAAAATATGCACATTCTTCATAATTCAAAAGTGGAAGCACAATTTAATCATACCCATGTATAGAAATAGAAGATTCATGCATTTGGGTAAAAACCTCATAGATTGGTCATAGGAAATTATCATAACTTAGGTAGAAATTGGGCATGGGTATGGAAGGGAGAACCCACTCATAACCCTACATACCTGAAAGGGCTTAATTCCACCACTTCTTTGATTTCCCAAGAAGAATTTGATTGGAAAGCTTGAAAGCTTGCTCTAGATCACCTCCCTTAACTCTCTATGTTTGCATGCAAGAAAGGAATGACTTAGAATAGGTTTTCCCCTCCTAAAAGTGTCACGACCCAAACGTACACCTGGATCGTAGACACGAGACAAGGAGCCTTGAGAGACCCCAAGTCGACCCATGGCATGATCATACATCTAAATCAATCACATGAGCGGAAGACTTAACTTAAAGAACGTAATTATAACATAGCATAAAGGAAAAATAATACTAGACTTATACAATACGACGGAATACAACTGATAGTCTAACAAGCCTATAAACATGAAGGGTGGATTGATATGACAACTCCCCAACTAATCCATCATCCGACAACTGAAAGGAGTAACAAAGAGTATGAACATGTAGCCCTCGGAACATGAGGACTCACCAAGTGCATTGAGATCAAGGCCGAACTATCTACGGGTGAGGATGAGCCTGAGAACTGGGACCTGTATCATGAAACGATACAGCATAAAAAGTACGCGGTCAGTATGTGGTATGTATTGAGTATGCAAGGTAAGTAAAATGGACATTTAAAACATAAATAAAGTCCATAAAAGATCATAAGAGTAGAACAACATGCTCGTATCATAAATCATTATAACGTATTACGGCTCAAGGTTTCAAAACATTCATAACATAAACATAGTCATAATCATAATAAAAGAACCTTTCTTGGCATAAATTGAGCCAACCTACATAGTCATAACATGCATAAATCATGAGGAACAATGGGAGATTTTCTTAACCGACATACCCCATATGAGCACACATGAAACTCAACTTGTAACCCTAGTCAGGAGGGTGTTTGTACCTTACCAAGGGTAGAACATGAAAGTGTGATATCACCATGAAAATGGCCATTTGGGCCAGGGACTAACATGAAAGGGTCCCGACATAGCTACGATGGCACGTAGTTCATGAGATCCGGGGCTTGACTTGAGCCCCCAACCTACTCGGTGTTCGATACTACTCCCAAAACATATATAGTGCTCATAATAATACATACATGAATTCATAGGCTAGTTAAATCATGATAATAGTAAACATGATTGAACATATGTGAACTAGCCATGACATGAGGCCCGTGAGTTGGGCAAAAACATAATTCATGATTAATAAGATTCATATATACTCGTAGATCATGCATATAGCTTGAATTTCATAAAATCATAATAGGTAGCATAATGAATTCATAATTTAAAACATAATCCATGATGGGAATGTAAAGAACATCAATGGGCTAATAGATCATAAATCGATTCATCATGGGGCATGCATAATCATACTTAATTGTTTGGAAATTTAAAATCAACAATGTTAATATCAATTTAAAACACAAAGATGATCAAAATCAGTAGTTAATAATAATATTTCAAAATCACGAAACCCATAATTAAATCATCAAATTTTATACAAATCGAATATAAAACCCCGTGAGTTTTTAAATAAATTTTGAGTGAAATCATTGAATAGGAACATGGGTGTGGAAGAATCCACCCATTGAAGACCTTACATACCTGGGATTATCAACTTCTAACCCTCCTTAAAAACCCAAGAATGAAATTGAAGGAATTGAGGTAAAGATCTTGAAATCTCCCCTTAGATCACTTGTGAAAATCCTTGCATGCATGAATGAGAGTTTAGAAAAGTTTATTTTCTTAAAAACCCAGCTTTCCCAAGCCAAACAATGTAGTTTAGGTTCTTATATCATGAAAACTGGCCGGATGGAACCCATGGGTGGTACCAACGGATCGTGGGAACCACCAACGGACCGTCATGTCTCTCGTGGAATGAACTTCTGATGACCCATTCTTAGAACCAAACAACGGGTCGGCAGGACGACCCCTGCCTCCAACCCACGACTCGTTACATCGTCTGTGGTTAGTCCTTTGAACCTTGGTATCTCATCTTCTAACGAGTCACACCACGACCCGTCGCCATAAACAACGGATCATTGTTTCCCCCCATCAAGCCTACTGGAAAACTTAATCCTCAAACCACGACCACAACCAACGACTTGTGGATTCTCCTAACAGGTCATTAGGTCTCCCGTTGTATGTCACCTTATGCACCCAACTCCTTCCCACGAATGCTAACGATGACTCGTTGTTTCCCACAATGAGTCGTCATATCTCCCGTGGTTTGCACTGTCACCCAACCTTTCCCCAACCATGACTCGTTACAATGACCCATGGTATGTCACCATGAGTCCTACCTTGACCCGTCTTGAGACATTATTTTCAAATTTTCTACAGTTTTCAATTTCACTTTCAGGTCTACTCCTACGCACTTCCGGGGTATTACAATATCTCCCCCTTGGGAACATTCATCCTCGAATGTTAGAAACAAGAAGCAATCAGAGACATACAATTATCATACTCAAATTCTGACTATTTGAACCGAAATTTTCATGGAATAACTACCTCCGAATAAAACCACATAGCTGAACTGATCTCATACTTCACATACACATTCATACACATAAAAGAAACTTGCAAACATGAACTGAACATGAAAACTAGGTAGAGTCGTAGGGTAAAATTAGTACCTCAAGTCAAAACTGAGTCGGTAGAGAATAAATGTGGGTATTTAGCCATCATATCCGCTTCGGCTTCCCATGTAGCTCCCTTAACATGCTTGTTTCTCCATAAAACCTTAATCAAGGATACTTCCTTGTTCGTTAGCTTACGGACTTGACGATCTAATATTTCCATCGAAACTTCTTCGTAACTGAGGCTGTCTCTTACACCAATACTGTCACCCGGAATCACTAAAGCTAGATCTCCTAAACACTTCTTCAAAAGTACATATGAAACACCGGATATACTGAAGATAACTCTGAGGGCAAATCTAACTCATACGCCACCTTACCAACTCTTCTCACCATTCGGTAGGGGCCAACATATCGAGGACTGAGTTTCCCTTTCATTACGAGCCGCATGACTCCCTTCATGGGATATACTTTAAGAAATACCTAGTCATCCACATCAAACTCCAAATCTCTCCTCCTCATATCCGCATACGATTTATGACAACTCTGAGCGGTTTTCAACCGGTCCCTTATAAATTGGACCTTTACCATTGCCTCATGAATTGAATCAGGTCCTATCACGGCTGCCTCACCAACCTCAAACCATCCGATAGGCGACCTACACCTTCACCCGTACAGAGCCTCGAACGGTGCCATCTGGATACCGGAGTGATAGCTGTTATTATAAGAAAACTCGATCAAGGGCAAATGATAATCCCAACTACCTTTAAAATCCACAACACATGCCCTCAATATGTCTTCAAGAGTCTGGATCGTTCGTTCGGCTTGGCCATCCATCTGTGGATGAAAGGATGTGCTGAGTTAGACTTGAGTCCCAAGTCACCTTTGAAAAGACCGCCAGAAATGGGAGGTAAACTGAGTACCTCGTTCTGAAATAATAGACAAGGGAACTCCATGAAGTCGAACCCACTCCCGAATATATAATTTGGCATAATCATTCACTGAATCCGTGGTCTTGACTGGTAGAAAGTGTGCAGCCTTGGTTAACCTATCTACCACCACCCAAATGGAATCATAGTGTCAATGAGTACGAGGTAGGACCGTAATAAAATCCATATTAATCTCTTCCCACTTCCAAGTGGGAATGCTAATATCCTGAAGTACACCTATCGACCTTTAGTGCTCGACCTTCACTTTCTGACAATTTGGACATCTGGCTACGAACTCCACAATATCCTTCTTCATACCATCCCATCAATAGATTTCTCGCAAGTCCCGATATATCTTTTTGGATCCCAGATCGATGGAATATCTGGTGCGATGTGCCGCATGCAATATCTGAACCCTTAAATTATCAACGTCTGGGACATATAGTCGACCCTGATATCTTAGAACACCATCCCTCTTGGGAGAAAACCTCTATCTTTTGACTCCGCAACGCTTCCTTCAACTTCCTCAAAATTGGATCCTCATCTTTCCTGGATTTGACATCAACCACCAGGGACGATTCTGACCCATTCTGCACAACAACGCCGCCATCGATAAAGTCGATCAATCTAACTCCCAACCTTGCAAGTCGGTGGACATCTTTCACCAAATCCTTCCTCCCCTCATCCACATGGGACACACTTTCCTTAGAGAGCCTATTGAGTGCATCCGCAACCACATTAGCTTGCCCTGGTGGTATAAAACACTCATATCATAGTACTTTAGAAACTCCAACCACCTCCTTTGTCGAAGATTAAGATCTTTCTGTGTGAACACATATTGCAAGATCTTGTGATCGGTGAACACGTCCACGTGAACCCCATACAAGTAATTCCGCCATATCTTTAGTGAAAACACCACCTCCGCCAACTCAAGATCATGGGTCGGGTAATTATTTTCATGAACCTTTAACTGTCGAGAGGCATATGCTATCACCTTCCAACGCTGCATCAACCCACATCCCAGTACGACTCTCGAAGCATCACAATATACAACAAAGCCATCAGTACCCTCGGGTAAAGTCAACACTAGTGCTGAAGTGAGTCGGGTCTTCAATTCCTGGAAGCTTTTCTC
>JACEIK010002886.1:0-12403 GCA_018107945.1 Datura stramonium
ACAGAGAAATGATAGACCCGCGACACCCCACGACTGGTAGAAATTGGACGTGGCGGCAAGAGAGGGCACTAGAAGGTGCCCCAGTCAGAGACAGCCCGCTCTAAGGGCGATAGGGAGGTTTCATCTCGATCTCCCCAGCATTCACCATCATGCCAGGAGTCGCATGGAGCAGAAAATGTGTCAGCACCCCCTCCAGCAGTACCTATACCTACACCATCTGATTAGGAGGTTAGGAGTGCTATTGTTATGTTAGCCCAAATGATGGCCGCATAGCGTCAGCCCGTGGTGCCAGTAGTTGTAGAAACCTCAGGAGGGCCTGGTAGCTCGAGGATCCGAGAGTTCCTTTCACTGAGTCCCCCGCAATTCATAGGGACAGATCGGGATGAGGACCCTCAGGATTTTCTAGACCAATTGCAGCGAATTTTCAGGGTAATGCATGCCAGCCACACAGAATCAATGGAGTTTGCAGTGTTTCAGTTGAGGGACATTACAGTATTATGGTACGAGAGCTGGGAAAGGTCCCGGGGCAGAGATGTCCCCCTCCAACATGGCCCAGTCTCCAAGGCCTTCCTAGACCATTATCTGCCACGGGAGATCCGCCAAGCCAGGGTAGATCAATTTTTTCACCTGGATCAGGGTTCGATGAATGTTCGAGAATACACTATGAGATTCGATTCCTTGGCCCGATATGCAGCGGCCTTTGTGGATACATGCCAGCCCGGGTGCATGGTTCATTATGGGGCTGAATCCAGAATATGTGGAGACCTGTATCACAGCTACCCTGTGAGAGGACATGGATATTACTCGTGTTAAGGCATTTACCCAAAATATTGAGGGGATCCAACAGCGGCAGGGAGGGATAGAGAGGGCAAGTCAAGAGCAGCGTCGCAGTACTAGACCTAGTGATATGCAGACAAAGTCCCAGGGTGGACCCAGACCATGATTATCAGACAGGCCACCCAGACCCCCACCTCCACAATAGCAGCAGGGGAGCAGGTTTGGTCATCGGGGACAGCCACGGCCCGGCAAGAGCTTATGATCAGCAGGATCACAACAGTAGAGAGGGTCGGAGTAGAGTAGACTTACTGTACCACCTTTCCCTATTTGTAGCTTACGTCATTTTGGGGCATGCAAGTATGGTTCCACAGCATACTATGTATGTGGGCAAGAGGGTCATCGGATAAGGGATTGTTGGGATAGAGGTCAGGGCGATCGGGATCAACAGGATAGATCTTCAATGGGGTCACGTGCCCCAACCCCTTCGTCAAAGCGCAAGCCCTCAGCTCCAGTCGGCAGAGGTCGAGGCTAATCAGGGGCCTCCAGTTCAGGTACCGGTCCAGATCGCACATATGCTTTACCGGGGCGACAGGAGTCAGAGTCGTTGCTGAATGTTGTGAAAGGTATGCTAGACATTTTCTCTCATTCCGTATATGCTTTGATAGACCCAGGCTCCACTTTATCTTATGTTACACCGTTAGTGGCCCGAAAGTTCCGTATCACGCCGAAATTACTTCGATGACCCTTTCCAGTATTTACCCCCGTCGGTGATTCCATTATAGCTAAGAGGGTCTACCGAGGGTGCACGGTAGAGGTCGTTGGTCACCAGACTTTAGTAGATTTGGTAGAATTAGAGATGATTGATTTTGATGTAATTATGGGTATGGATTGGCTAGCTCCATGTTATACCAATGTAGAATGCTGGACCAAGACTATCTGATTCCTCTTTCCTGGGGAGGTTGTACGGGAGTAGAAAGGTAGTGCGGCTATGCCGAAAGGTAGGTTTATTTCCTATCTTCGGGCGAGAAAATTGATAGCAAAGGGATGTATTTATCATATTTTCAGGGTTCAAGATGTCCAAGCAGAATCTTCGACTCTTTAGTCTATTCCAGTGGTCAATGAATTTTCAAATGTATTCCCAGATGAACTTCTTGGTATTCCCCCAGAAGGGAAATCAACTTTGCAATTGACTTATTACCGGGTACACATCCTATATCTATTCCTCCATACCAGATGGCTCCTGCTGAGCTCAGAGAATTAAAGGAGCAGCTGAAAGATTTTCTAGATAAGGGCTTTATCAGGCCGAGTACTTCACCGTGGGGTGCGCCGATTTTATTTGTGAGAAAGAAAGATGGCTCCCTCCACATATGCATAGATTATCGGCAGCTGAATAAAGTCACCATCAAGAATAAGTACTCGCTTCCCAGAATAGATGATTTGTTTGATCAGTTACAGGGGCAAAGTGTTTTTCTAAGATTGACTTAAGATTGGAGTACCATCAGATTCGAGTTCAGGAGGGAGATATTCCAAAAATCATTTTCAGGACTAGATATGGCCACTTTGAATTTCTAGTCATGTCCTTCGGGTTGACGAATGCTCCAGCGGTGTTCATGGACTTGATGAACAATATCTTTAGACCGTATCTGGACCTTTTTGTGATAGTATTTATTAATGATATTCTAGTGTATTCCCTCTCAGAAGCAGAGAACTGGGATCATTTACAAACAGTGCTCCAGATTCTCAGAGATCATCAGTTATATGCAGAAATTTTCCAAGTGTGAGTTTTGGCTAAATTCGGTGGCCTTTCTGGGTCATGTGGTGTCAGAAGCTAGTATCCAGGTAAACTCCCAGAAGATTGAGGTGGTAAAAACATGGCCTAGGCCGACAACTCCAATCGAGGTACGCAGTTTCTTAGGATTAGTCGGTTACTACAGGAGGTTTTTAGAAGGGTTTTCTACTCTGTCAGCGCCTTTGACCAAATTAACTCAGAAAGCAGCTAAATTTCACTGGACTGAAGCATGTGAACAGAGCTTTTAGCAGTTGAAAAACAGACTGACCTCAGCACCAGTATTAGCCTTGCCAGAAGGGTCAAAGGGTTATGCAGTATACTGTGATGCTTCAGGCGTCGGGTTAGGATGTGTTCTGATGCAACATGGTAAGGTAATTGCTTACGTTTCAAGGCAGCTGAGAAAACATGAAAAGAACTACCCTGCCCATGACCTGGACTTATTCGTGGTCATACATGCCTTAAAAATATGGAGGCACTATCTGTATGGCGTTCATATAGATATTTTCACTGACCATAAAAGCCTTCAGTATATCTTTACACATAAAGTCTTGAATTTGCAACAGCGCCGCTGGTTAGAATTATTGAAAGACTATGATGTAAGTATTTTGTATCATCCAGGAAAAGCCAATGTTGTAGCAGATGCCCTCAACCGCAAATCTATTGGGAGTTTAGCATACTTGAGGCCAGAACAACGGGAACTAGCTCGAGAATTACATCAGTTAGCTAATCTGGCCATCTGTATAGTAGATTAAGGAGACAGTGGAGCAGTGATTCAAAATACTACAGTGTCATCACTGGTTGTAGAAGGGAAAAAGTGGCAGTATGAAGATCCTAACCTAGTTCAACTTAAGAGTAAAGCTCAGCGAGGGGAAGTAGCAGATTTCATGGTAACTGGGGATTGAGTTTTGAGATATAGGAGCCGCCTTTATGTGTCGGATACGACAAGACTTCGCCATCAGATTATGATCGAGGTACATTATTCCTGATATTCTTTTCATCCAGGTTCAACGAAGATGTACCATGATATAAAAAAAATTTATTGGTGACCGGGGATGAAAAAGGAGGTAGCAGAATTTGTGGCACAATGTCCTAACTGCCAGCAAGTGAAGGCTGAACATCAAAAACCCAGTGGATTTACACAAGAAATAGCAGTGCTTATGTGGAAATGGGAGGCAATTAACATGGATTTTGTGATAGGGTTACCTCGTACCAACCGTAAATTTGATTCCATCTGGGTGATTGCTAACAGATTGACGAAATCAGCTCATTTTCTACTAGTGAGGGCTACTTTTTCAACTAAAGATTATGCCGAGCTTTATATCAAGGAGATAGTCAGATTTCATGGTGTCCTAGTATCTATTATTTCTGATAGGGGAGTGTAATTTACAGCTAGGTTCTGGCAGTCCTTCCAGAGAGGTTTGGGAACTCAGGTCAATCTGAGTACAGCATTCCACCCTCAAACAAATGCGCAGGAAGAACATACAATTCAGACGCTCGAGGATATGTTACGGGCGTGCGTGCTAGACTTTTGGGGAAGCTGGAAGGAACATTTACCCCTTATTAAGTTTGCCTACAATAACAGTTACCATTCGGCAATTTAGATGGTGCCTTATGAGGCTTTATACGGGCTAAAATGCAGGTCCCCAGTTGGTTGGTTCGAGGTTGGAGAATCAAGGTTAATTGGGCTAGATATAATTCATCAGTCAGAAGAGAAAGTGAATCTTATCAGAGAACGTCTGCTGACAGCTCAGAGCCGCCAGAAATCTTATGAGGATGTACGACGTAGAAACCTGGAGTTTAGTGTAGATGACTGGGTATTTTTGAAAGTCTCGCCGATGAAAGGCGTGATGAGGTTTGGCAAAAAGGGTAAGCTCAGCCCGAGGTTTATTGTGTCATACTGAATACTCCAGAGAATAGGCCAGGTGGCATACGAGCTAAATTTGCATTCAGAATTGGGATCCGTTCATCTGGTCTTCCATGCGTCGATGCTACGAAAGTGCCTAGGAGATACCTCTTGAGTTGTGCCAATTGAGGATGTCCAAGTTACCGAGGAATTGGCTTATGAAGAGGTTCCAGTAGCTATATTGGATCGATAGGCTCGCAGGCTGAGAACAAAAGATGTCGCTTCAGTTAAAGTATTATGGAGGAACAGGAATAAAGAAGAGATGACTTGAGAAGATGAGGATGATATGAGATCCAAGTATCCTCAGTTGTTCCAGACATAGCTCAGACTATGCAGTTAAAGGTACGCTTATCTATTCAGTCATTGTTTCATGATGGTGTTACATATAGGTATATTTGATGTACTTGACTCCAGTCTAGTTATGAAAATGGTTGCTATAGTACTGTGCGAAGTACCTGTGTTGGACTTTTCTGCGTTTCAGGATATTTGGATAGTCCATATTACAGGGGAGACTCTGCCGAAATTTTTCCAGAATAAGTAGCTACCAAAGTTAAGATGCCTATAAGCTAAAGTAAGACATTCGAGGACGAATGTTTCTAGGGGGGAGGATGTTACACCACGTAAGTATCTAATGTTTAAACAGCCTATTCATACGTTGGTTAAGAGTTTTAGAGTGCAATACATGCAAAAAAGGGCCCGGGGGAAGGTCGAACGAGCAGAGAGTCGGGATTGCGCGGGAGAAGGCCGGGCTAGCTGCCCAAAGGGGCAACGAGGCACGGACACCCTCCCTCCGCTTTGGGCTCCGTGGCACACCCGTAAAATGGCATGTTGGGGTCTGTGCCACAAAAACCTGTCCACCGCCTCAAGTATATATACATCCCTCCCTTTGATTTCATTTCATTATGCATATACATACGGCCAACAGAGGGGTAGAATGAAGGAAACTAATATTTTTCTTCTATTTACGCTATGAAACACTGCTCGAATTCAAATTAACTTCTGGTATTGAAGTTTAAGGCTGCAGAGAGCGTTTCTACGGAGTTATTTCAACAAAATTCGTCCAGTGAAACATAACCCCGTCGAGCCAAAGTTGTCAGAATTATGCCAAACTAATTTTTATACGACCGCAGGCTATAAGTAAGCATTTCTCCCTTCTGGACTTTCGAGAATTTACAAGTTTTTGGCCGTGTTTTGTCAAGTTGAAATATAGTTAATATTTATATATAAAGTTATCGTTTTCTTTTATTTTAGTACTGAAATTAGCCTTATTCTTCCAATAATACAATTGCAGTTGAGAAGAGCGGTTGAATACGAGCTGAAACTCGTCAGTTAATCAGTAATCGGCGAACAAGGTATGTTAAGGAAGTTTCCTTCGGCAAGTTAGCTCCAATAGCATTATTATTTAGTTTAAGTCCTAGTAAGACAATTAGAAGTACGTTAATCATGAATAGTTGTTGTTATTAGATGAGACTAGTAATCCACGCATAGTTTGGGATTTGATTTTCCTATATAGCCCTCCATGACTGACCCCAGGATTATTAGCTGTGTCGACGCCCGCTAGGGGCGAGATGACATCGCTCCAAAAAGATCGCCATGTCGTCCGCGAGGGACGAAGATGGGGTCCGAGGTCCCCATAGAGTCCATTCCATGGCTGGACTATTATACATACGCCGTATCGGCACCACAGCCCCGACGAACCTGGTGCCCGAGGTGCAGATATCAGGAGTCCACTAGACTCAGACACAGCTACAATCAGGGGCCGAGCGGACTCAGTTGCAGACCCATGGGACTGGTAGGACATCTATAGTTACCAGTTGACCCATTATGACCTTGTTAGGGGTATATAGATTGAAGTGTACTCACCAGGGCTTATGGGGGCCCCAAGTGGGTTGTTCTGTACTGGTTGTACCTTCTGGCTTATGGGGGCCAGGTAAGGTTCTTGTTTTCTTTAGTTATTAATAGACTAGATAATAGAGAACCCAGTTATTTAGGTATGACTTCTATTTCTTTTCTTTCAGTCATTTTCAGCTCTATCTTTTATATTCAGTCATTTACAGTTATTGCCATACATACTCGGTACATGTCGTACTGATGCCCTTTCTGTGGCGCTACATTACTTGCCTTCAGGTACAGATAGACGAGGAGCAGGTCCCTCGTAGCATCAAAGAGCAATTAGCTCCCTTCTTCCGGAGCTTGTGATAGAAGGTTTATCTCTTTTGTTTGTGCAGTCCATGGGTAGGTCAGGGCCCTATCCCGACCATAATATTGTTCCTAGAGGCTTGAAGATTGTACTATTTCCCTGTGGTTAGCTGCTATTGGCCGTGTGGGGCCTATATGTGCGTTAGTGTATGTGTTGGTCATGTGGGGCCCATGTGTGTTTAAGATTACATGTTGGTCGTGTGGGGCCTTGTTTAGATGATAGGTTAGCGGCCTTGTCGGTCATAGTTTAGCGTAGCTCTGGATTTACCTTTTAGTCATAACTAGACATCATGGCGGCCTTGTCGGCCCCATAGGATTCTCTGTTGTGTTGTTTCTGGCTAGTTGATTTTCGTTTACAGGTGGCTATAAGGCCTTATCAGTCGGGTACTGTGTTTACAGCCGAGATATAGCTCGTTGTTTTCCTTATTTGAGGAGTGAGCCTACACCAGGAGTGCCTAGGCTCACTCAGTTAAATTAGTTTAGGTCCTAGCAGGGCACCAGGTGTCAGTCATGCCTCCCAAGGTGGGGCGTGACAAGTAGGATGAGACACCGACTACAAATTTCAGTCATTCAGAGGCATCTCTCAGCACCTCTGTTGGACCACCTATTGGCCTTCTATCCAGACCCAAGCAGAATACATGCTCGTGCCTCAGGAATTTCTCCAAAAAGATGGCAAAGAGACTAACCATGACTGAGAGAAAGGTGCAGTCTATGATGAGAATGTGAAGCGTTGGGTGAAGGCTGCGATTGAGGCGGTTGCACGGGTCTTACATGCTAGACTTGATAGCTTTGAGAGTCTCTTCAATGAGGGAATGGCAGAGCAAACTGATATTGCTAGCCTCCATGAGGAGTTGGGGGCTCTTCAGAGCCAAGTCACCAAGTTGTCATCTCGACAACCGGCAATAAGCAGTCCCCGCTCTTCTATACCTCAATATCGGGATAGACGATGAGCTTGATTTGGCCAGCATATTGGGATCCGACAGGTGTAGAGGGAGGAAAAGGGAAGGAGAGGGTCTCGGAGGATGTTGTAGATGAGACCCTAAAGATTAAGAGAAAGAAGGAAAAGAAAGAACGCAAGTGGGCAAGATTGGAGAGTCTGTAGATTCATGACGAGTATAGGTTAGAGCTGATTGAGAGAGCGTGAGGAGCGGGTATCTCCACCACTACCCATGCCGAGCTTGCAAGTGGAAAGGACCCTTGAGACGAGCCACATTTAGCCCCAGTTATCACCTAGGTCGCAGAGACGAACACTACTGGTGAGGGGGTGACCATCCCCCTCGTGGATGTACAATTGAGTGTGCTGACCACCGCTAGCGCCATGGATGTAGTGGAGGTACCACCTCTGCGAGATTACATGAGGGCTTAGTGCGCAACAGGTATGACTCTTTCCCTTGTGTTATTATATTCTATGCTTTGGGGATGAAGCATGCTTTTCAAAAAGGGAGGGGGTGTACTTGTATATTTTTTGAATTTTTGGATTCGTCCAAAGGTTTTTCTTATCGTGTTTCTTTTCTCTCAGGGATGCTATCTAGTAAAAACAACATGTTTAGGATGTTTTTATTTAATTAGAAAGTAGCTTTGGATTACTCAGCCAATAAAATGCACTAGTTTTTGAAGTTTTTTAAAAAAATGACCCTGTTTAAATTTTTTGGATAGTTAGTTGTGTTCTTGTTGATTGCAAAGCATGATTTCTATGGATCTTTTTGTGTCATTCAGTGTATTAGCATGAGTAGTTATAGTTGGCCATGAATAAACCGGATAGGTAGAATGAATGCAAAACATGTACCATAAGTAAGTGAGGATCAATACCTAGTTCAATACTACGTAGAGGATCTAGAACTTGTCCGGTTGGTCTTTATATAGGTTTTAGGATGGTTGGTTAGGAAAGGATTATAGGACATTTTTTAGTAGCCCATTTTAGCTTAAATTGCCTTACCAAAATGATATGATTCCCTTGATCCCGATTTTGAGCCTCAAATGGATCATTTTTCTTTGATTAACCGATTAACCTAACCCGTTTTATATAATAAACTTGTTTTGGCCCTGGTCCCTCCTTGGACATTGTGAATCTCAACCAAGGAAAAATGCCTAAGTTGAGGGTGGCTAGAGTAGGGGTGCATAGATTATGGGGAGGTGAAAACGGAAAAGAAAAGAAAAAGGAGTTAAAAATGAGGTATGGTGTGACAAGAAAAGAAGAAAGAAGAGCTGAAAAAGAAAAATTGAAGAGAAAATACAAAAGAGAAAAATAAATGAAAAAGTTGAAAACACACCACACCCACACATTGCATAAAAATGGAGAAAAGGGAGGAAAAGGTTGAAAAAGAAAAAAGGGTGAAATAAGTGAAAAAGTGGAGCCACATGTATGTAGTTCCAAGGAGGGTTTAGTCACTAAAATCCCATATTTACCATACCCATCCCGAAGTGTACATTACAAGCCGAATAAAGTCCTATAGTGATCCTAACCTGACTGTCCAAAGAGCCAAAGTAGAGAAAATAAGGGCAAGCCTATGGTATCTGATGTGCAGTATTTGGAACTTCCTTGTGAGAGTGAGAGTCTTTCTTGTTCAGTCCCAAGTTTCAGATTTTTATATATCTGTGAGTTGGGGACTTCATTTGCTATGAGGGTACATGGTTTGTGCTTTATTCTGCCAGTTGTCTGTGTGAGACGCATTGATACTAACTTGATTCTCTGCTAATAACTAGATGACATATTTTAATCTCTGTTTATCATAATTCATGGTCACTTGATGTGCATAATTGATTTGGTTTGCTTGGAGAAGGGTCAGAAGTTATTAGTGTACATAGTGCAAATTTTGATTGGTGTTGGATGTAGTATCCTAGGTTTATTTTCTAGTAAAGCATCATTTTTAGTTTTTGTTTTCATTGCCTGAGGACATGCTAAATTCTTACGTTGAGGGTTTTGATGTTCTATAAGTTTACAGCACTTTCGACACTTAAAACTAGGAAAATAGCATGGACTTAGGTATGTTTATATGGATATGAGGTGTTTTTACTTTGTTTTCAGGGAAAATAGGTGTTGGAGCAAAAATATGCAAAAGTTATAGAAAATTGCAGAAAAGTAGCCAAGTACTGATCTCAGTACGAGTCATACTAAGATTGTACGACTCGTACTGAGTCTCGTGGAAAAGATCAAAAGGCTGGAACAATGCAATGGCAAAGTACGACTCTCAGTACGAGCCATACCAAGTTGGTATGAGCCGTAACTGGAGTTGTGGAATATTTCAGAGATTTGGCATAAAGGAGGTCTCTTGATATGGGTAGCAACTACGAATTGTAGCATCTACCTACGTTCCATACCAGGAGCCATGGGAAACTTCAGTGATTTTAGGGATGTGGTAGAACTCATGATACGACAAGTTGTTACGAGTCATAGGAGCAAGGTACAAGGCGTACCATGACACTCGTAGAAATCTTCAAAAGATGTCAAAGTTCTTAGAGCCAAACCACAACTGGATTGTACGACTCATGGGATTATGTTATGAGTCGTACCAGATACCAACACTTAGCCAACTCCGCAAAAACCAAGGAATGTAAGAGACGACGTATGACCCATATAATCCTGTTACGAGTCGTATGATAAGTCGTAAGTAGTACCAATCTGACATTCATTTGTATAGACTAAGCTATTTCAGCTAATCAGAGATCTGAGTGTTCAACTAATTGCATCATACTGAATTCATATAAAATTTGATGAGAGCTACTTTCTACTATCAACAAGCCCCAAAGTCTGATAGGTATTAATCATTCTTTATTTTCGAAGTTCATAACATTTCAATCCCAATTTCATAGCATATAGCATATATTCTAGATTCATGAAGGCTCCACAGGTTCAAGTTATACTTTAAACATATACACCGAAATCATAGTGAAAACATGTACATACTTCATATTCATCAAGGCCCATAAGTTCTAATTGTGTTCCAACACATATATTACATATATGTTCTAGATTTGCGGGAACCCATATGATTGACTTATACTTTAAACATGGATACAAGTTCATGATAAGAGCATGTGAATAATTAATGAAGTCCCATTTGAAATTCTAGGATAATGCATGGTGAAAATTCTTTAATCATGCTATTCCCATATCAAGTACATAATTCAATATCTCGAAAGTAATTCCATAGTCGTGCATGGCAATTAATCATGATGGGTCTTAGAATTCATAGAAGACATCTGAAAATCCATCCATAAATCGAACCCTAGAACATGTTTTTCTAGACAATCAAGGAATTAGGGTTTTAGTATAAAAATTGGGACACAAGGATAGAAGGAGATCCTTGTTGAAGTCCCACATACCTAGCTTGAAGAAAACCCCCACTAGAATCTTGGATCTTGATACCCTTGAAGCAACCCTAGGTTATCCTTGAACTTGAGAGAAGAAGAAGAAGAAACCTCACGGATGATTATTGAGAGGATGAGGGGCTTATGCTAGTGAAAACCCCTTAAAAACATCCATCTGCTACTCAAAATGGCGTAGTTTAGGAGTTAGAAGCATAGAATTTATGAAAACACTCCTGAAAAAACGCAAGAAAATTAACACTGCCAGTCCTCACGCGGGACTGGATGAGTCGTTACATCACTGGATGACTCGTCATGTCCCCTCGTCATCAACACTGGACAAAATCCTCCTTCATTGATTTTCTCTACCCCACGGGCCACTTAACGAGTCATTAGGTGCACGACGACTTGTTCCTTCTTCCATTGTCACCACTGCCTCGAGACCCCCTTATGATTTTTGAATTCATCCAACAACTGATATAACGAGTCATTACCTAACCTAACGGGTCATCGTATCCGTCCGTTGCCACTGAAACATTTATTCTGAACTTTCCCTCGACGACTCTCAAGATGACTCATTACTGATCTTAACAAATTGTCATTTCTCTTGTCCCTGGAGTCTTGACTTTCAGGCTACTGCTCGTAACAGGGTACCCCACAACTCATCTCTTCACTCCACGATTTGTGATATGGGTTGTTACCTCTGAGCTCTGAATAGGAACTTCATGGAATGCTTGCCACGAGTCTTACCATGACTCGTGGAGTCACCTAACGGGTCGTACCACGACTCATATTGAGGCGAATTTTCCACATCCCTACTGATTTCTTATTTTAAGTCTAGGGTCTGATCTTAGAAACTTTCGGGGTGTTACACTTTATTTTTATGATCATTGAATAACTTGAGTTGCGGTCACAGGATAGTTAATTTGGAACGAATTGATAACGATTCCATTGAAATTGCTCATGAGACCTAACTTGGTGATTGAGTATAGTCATCCAATAGGGATGAACCAGTCGTTTGGATGTTCTTATCAGTTCTACAAGTAAGCATTGAGATTGATCACGAGTGTAAACCCGAAGTAGTTATGAACCCATGAGAAACACTTACCCTAGTTAATTGAAAATCTTGGAATCAACACTTGATTTTTACACTTGTTTTACAATTGTTTTTCTATAAACCTCCCAATTTGGAGATAACATACCAAAAAGCTTAAATACCATCATTGGCTGGTTCTTACCATATTCCTTGTGGGATCGACCCCAACATCTTTGTTGGGTTCTTTATTGACAACGTCCACTTTATACTTTGTCAAGAGTGTGAGTTTGAGCACTCTACATACTTCCGCAGCATTGACACGTCTCATCACGCCCTTCATGGGAAAAACCTTAAGAAACACCCAATCATCAACCTCGAATTCCAAATCTCTATG
>JACEIK010002886.1:20066-34186 GCA_018107945.1 Datura stramonium
TATATAAAATCACATGAAAATGTATCAAATAGCTTAGACAACACGACTAATTTAAGCTATAAAGCGTATCACGGGACCTATATTATTTCTCGTGATCATATACTTCTTTTGAGGTATACTTTGGGAATTTTCAGTAGCCTATGCAAACATTCTCTCGTTTCACCAGCCAAAGAGTATTTGAATACCCTAAGCTGAATGACATCATCAAAAATATTATTTTGTTTGTGGTGGTTGCACACCTCTAAGAAATTCTTCAAGTGTTGATGAGGGTCATTATTGGTGGAGTTGTGGAATTGGCCCCACGGCTTGAGCATAGTGAAAATGCTACCATCTATCTTAAAAGCGTGGCATCCACTCTAGGTGGAACAATAGCACTTGCGTAGTCAACCTCGTCATTGACTTTTGAAAACACATTCTCCAATTCTTCCGGTGGAGCAGCCCTGATCCAATCCCAATCATCAAAAACAAAAGAAAAAGTAAAAGAACAGGTATAAGCAAGCAAAAGTAAACTTATAGTGCAAGATAGGGCTTATGTTGCAGTCCCTAGAAATAGCGCCATAATATTTGACAACCCGCTCAAATCCACTATAATTTATGATTGTATAAAATGGTCAAAGTAAATGTAGAACCCAACTTGGAGTCAGGGTAAAATTCACAGAGACTACGTTTAGTCCAAACTATCTAGTACCCCTCAATCTAGATTTGTAGGTTTAGAGACTATTCGGATTAGGATTGGGTAAAATTTAACTACAACTAATGAATGAAAATTGCTTAAGGTTAAATCAATTAATGAAAAATCTAGGGAAGTGACCCAATTATGAGTCGATCCCCCTAAATCACCATATATGGATAAATTGAGAGTGGCTATGGATGATTATGCAAGCAATAGCTAAGGAACCCATGGGTATCTTTCAATTGCACTATAGGTGTCAATCTACTTCAATTTTGTCAAATTGAAGAGAACTCCCTTCTACTCAATTTCTTGTTGCCAATTGGAATTCAACCTATGCCTAGGAGAATATATTAAATAGGGGTTATGTCATGACTTATTATTGATTGATGCTAACCCAACCTAAATTTTCTCTTTCAAGTCTCATAGAGGCAAGATTGAGTGACTTTCATCATCAATCACACACTACAAAGCAAAGATCAATCAAATGTTCTTAAACTCACAATCAATTTTACCAAATTGGAATTATTAGGGTTCATAACCCTAGATCTAGGTTTAGTTACACATAGCAAGAAAAAGAAGAGAAAGTAGGTAATTAGACATTCTCCCAAAGAAATTGCAAATTGTAGAGGAAACCTTCAATTAATGAACTTGAATCTTCAAAATTATAAGCTAAATCTAAGATCTACTCTACTATTGAGGAAAAGTAAAGTATTATCTTTATCTATACTCTCTACTGAAAATTAATCAAAAGCTCTATGAAGAAAACAAGAAAAATATATTTATATTATGTCTCGAAAAGCCAAAATATATTAAAACTTGGAAGGTCCCAAGAGTGCAGGGACAGACTATCCTTTTTCCCATCAATTAAAATTGTCTTATGCCCAACAACTTTCCATCCTTTGATCGGCGGAGCGTCTTTTGGAAAGACTATCCTTCTGTGGCTTCGTCGATTAAAGTTGGCCTCTTTCTCCTTATGGATTCATCTTTAAAAGATGGTGCATCCTTCAACCCATCGATTAAGGACCTCTTCAACATGGTTTCTGGAAACATTATCCTTGGCTGGATGGCTGGACATGCCAATCGTCCTTCAGACAGACGGTCCGTCCTTTGCCTAGTCTTTTGGATAGATTTTTGGCCTTGACTCCTCTCTTCTTCATTTTGTTTGGGTTCCTGAAAAATTGTATAATGATCTTGGTTTCTACTTAATCTAGATCCTAAAGATATGTAAAATACTATAAAATGAAGCAAAGATGTGTCACAAATTTCCTACACATCAGCATGAAAGGTCATTACGCGGTTGTTATGCGGTCTACTTTGACAAGTTTTATATATCCCAATCAAAATAAAATAATATAAAGTGGTGGCGCACTTGTCCTTTCAAAGTGATGTTTAGGTGTCATATAGATATGATAAAGTCTAAAATTTTAAATTGAGCTTCTAATAAAATGTTATGAAATACGTACATATAATTATTGTTCATTCTTTGAAGAGAATGTGACTTGTGATAAGTATTGTGAATGCTCCCTCATTCTTGAAGGTGAATGTATCAAGATGTGATAAAATTTATGAAAAAGGGTGTGCTAATATATGGTTGGATAAATATAATAACTCACCTCCACTAGAGGTTTGAGAGAAATAAATAAATTTTATTTTGACATAAATGGTCACTGGTCATGTTTTAATACGTCAGAATATTGTGGTGTGTCATGTCATGAATTATCAATAGGTACAAATAAGAAATAAGTCTTGCCTAAAAATATTTTGACCATGAGCATAATGATAACGATTTCTCTTTGAATGATATGTTCACAAGCAAATGGTGTGATGAAATATGTAGTAGTACATAGTTAATTTAGAGCTCTGAAAAAGCTAATTTTTTACTAAACTAAGGAATAAATTGTTGATAATATTGAGGTTGTAGTAAAGTCTCAAAAGAAACTCATTAAGTTTCAAAGATATTGGTCAAAAATGAATTATTTTAAGACTATATATCATGGGAAGATTTAATATCTTCATATTACTACAATCAGATTATAAATATTTATGTAAAAGGTTACCTTTTATTCTCCGGTTTGAACTATACAAATATGGACATGATCGATATTGGGTTTATTTACACATCCAAGTTTCATTTTATGCCCATGATCTAGCCTTATTTGCACCTTAATTTAATTATAATCTCATGTATTTTGATTCATTTGTGGCCATGGACTAGCAAGGTTTCGAAGTTTTTTGAGTAGGTGAAAAGTGCTAAATGATGAAAATGAAATTTGAGAATGAATTATCAAGAGGCAACAAGGAGAAAAGTTCAAACTTGAAGAGGATGTCAATTCCTAAACAATGCACTGCTGCGACACGGGCATGTCACGTTGGCACTTTGGTGCGCCAAGCGCCTTGCCACGCCGACAGAAAGGCACAAAAAGCTGCGACACGGGCATGTCACGTTGGCACTTTGGTGCGCCAAGCGCCTTGCCACACCGACAGAAAGGCACAAAAAGCAATGTGTCAGGCTAGACTTCTACACACAGGAGGTTCTTACCGCATGCATGGCTGCAATGCCTACATGCCACATTGGGTGAAAAGCATGCCAAGCATCGTTCCACGCCAAAGGCACTCCTCATGAAATTTATTATCCCGTGAGCTTCTGCTACCATGGCATGTCACGCTGCTGCCTTACCACGTTGGGCAGCATGGCACATTGGGTGTATAATCTGTCCAAAATTCTTCACCTATAAATAAAACTGTTAAGCTTTTAATTGAGATAGCATGACACATTTGGGAACATGGAGAATGGATAGAGCAAGAACAGAGGATGGCTTCATCATTTTAGGGTTCTCTTTCTTTTTATTCTTTTAGATTCTTGTTGTTACATGAATTCAAATACATTGATGAGTTCTTTTAAAGCCATGAGTGGCTAAAACCCTCATTCTAGGGTTGAGGCCACAAAACATGATTGTATAGAATAGTTTTGCAATGATTGATTAATTATCTATGTTACTTATTGTTACATTCTTTTTTTAACTATTTTAATGCTTGATCACCATTAAAATAAACCTAGAATTCTAGTGCAAACTCGAAAAGGTAAACCTTAGGATAGAATGAAGAATGTAGGGAGTGTGATCTTGTTCTTGAACTTGATTTGAGTTTAGGATAGAAATCTACCTAATACGCCACACTTGGTTATAAAATGGGATGATAGCTTAATATGTTAGAATTGGGATGTCACATCACCAATCAATGATGTAGTTGTGAGGTCAATTCGACCAAAATAGTTAGAGGTTCAAACGACCATAATTCAATCATTAACCCTATAAATCAACACGCAAGATAAGCAAATTAACCAATGTGAATCAACTTTATGCCTGAATATATTTCCTGACCCTAGAATATTTCCAATTATTATGTTCACTTAGTTCGTGATCAATTTTAGATTTTTACAAACACAAAACAAACTCTTTAAAATCACTACCCTTATGAAAATAGATAATGCTACTTAAATTCAGTTATTTTTTAAAAAGTCAAGTTCATGTGGGTTCGACATCTGTCTCACAAGAGCCACTTTATTACTTGTGCTTATGCGTGTGCGCGCGCATGGGGGAAATAAGTTTTTGGCTCCATTGTTGGGGACTTGCAAAGTTAGTGAATATCATGTTTTTCATGTTATAATTGTATTTTCTAAAGTGCCCACAACTTGGTCTTAGTCATTACTTTTGCATGTATAGGTTGGTCCTTGCAGCAAGTTGGCAAGGGATAGAGAGTTAGTAGAACCATACCCTAAACCTGAAAGAAAGCTAAGATAGTTAAGAAGAGAGGGTGCTACTCTCTATCCCATCCAAAAGGTTCAACATGACGAGGTTGTTTCAATAGAGATGGCAGCCAAAATAGTCTACGAAATTGCAATCCCACTCGCGATAAATGTTACCTCGAGTATCCATAGATCGGAGCCTTGAGGTCAATTCGAGCTAAAGCAGAACATGATGCAATTGTTTCACATAAGTGGACAGTTCACATGCCTAACCCATGAGATCCACAACAACACTTGCAAAATTTCTTAGAGATAAGTGACACTTTCATCCCTACTGGAGTGTCAACAGATTATGTTCTGCTCACCCTTTTTCCATTCTCATTATTGGGAGAAGTAAAGAGGTGGTTGAAGGTAGAACTACCAAATTCCATCATAACTTGGGATGACATTGCAAGGAAGTTCCTCATTAGATTCCTCCCATCTGGAAAGACTGTAAAGCTAAGGAGTGAAATTTTGAGCTTCAAGAAGAGGCCAAATGAGAACTTATATTTGTCTTGGGAGAGATTCAAATCTATTCTCAAAGACTGCTCCATCACTAGCAAACCAATGAATCTCTCCCAGAGAGAGCCCCCATCACTAGAAGACCAATGAAGTACGGCACATACTTTTGTGGAAAGCTTTGACCCATATACCAAAATTTTGTTAGATTCTGCAGCAGGGGGTCAAGCATTGGAGAAAACAGATAAGGAGATGTACACTTTGCTAAACATGATGCATGAATAGGAGTAGTTAGAAAAACTACTGGTATGATAAAGGATGATAGTATGAATGCCTTAGCAGCTCAGTTGGTCTTTTTCCGAAACCAGATGATTACGTAGCTTAGTAGGCTGAACTTAGCTCAACCGCAGGCATAGGTACATGTAATTAAACTAGTTCAAGGCTGGTGTGAGATATGTGGAGACAGCGATCATGTGACAGACTCGTGTGGAGCAAATCCAAAGTTAGTGAACTTTGTAGGGAATGTGCAGAGAAGGAATCAAAACTATAGAAACACCTATAACAGGAACTAGTAGAATCACCCTAGCTTTTCTTGGGGTGAAAATCAGGGACAAAGTCAAAACTATCAGCAACAACAACAACAACAAGGTAAGCAAGCTAATGCCCAGTCAAGCAACATAAAGGAGATGTTGCATGGCTAACTAAACACAAATGCCAGCTGACCAAACCAAAATGACATTTGAGCTCAAAAATCAATACTAAGCCACAAGGAACTTAGAAAAGTAGATGGGGCAATTAGCTGCAGCTCAGAACACCAGACCTCAAGGGGGCTTACCGAGTGACACAAATCCAGACCCGAGGGCAAGTCGTGGCTATAATTTTGAGGAGCAGGAGAGAGCTAGATGATGAATCGTTAAGATAGAAAAAGAATGAGGTTCAAGATGAATTGACAAGACCGGGCCCATCTACAGATAAAGGTAAAGCCAAGGTAGCTATAGAGAGCAATGCAAAATCAGCTATGCTTCCGATGAAGAGACTACCACTGTCATTTCTTAAAGGCTTCAGAAAAGTAAATAGGAGGCGTGTTTCAAGAAGTTTTTTGAAATTTTCAAATAACTTAATATAAATTTACCTTTGATTAATTTTTTGAAGGGAATGCCCAAGTAAGCTAAGTACATGAAGGAGGTAGTGTCCAACAAGAAGATCTGGTGGATTTGGAAATAGTGGCACTCACTGAAGAATGTAGCTCAAGAGTAATGAGCAAGCTGCCAGAAAATCTCAAAGACCCTAGGAGTTTCACCCTCCCAATATAAACTGGTGGATGGTGGAAGTGAGCTGATGCAAGCCTTGTGTGATTTAGATGCAAGTGTGAACTTTATTCCCCTATCATTTTTCAATACACTTGATTTGGGAAAATCAAGGCCTTCCACAGTGGTGTTGCAGCTGGTGGATAGAACGAAATTAGTTTGGGAGGGGATCGTAGGGGACGTCCTCATCAAAGTTGGTAAATTCATAATCCCTACTGACTTTATTATTCTTGATTTGAGAGGAAGTCTGAGTACCTGCAGAAGCAAAGCTAGGGGAGCATGACAGAGCCTGAATGTGGGGTCATTAACCCTTATGAACATACTGCTAGTTAGGCATAAAGGCCTCAGAAAGTATCCCTAACCCTTATGTTGAGTTTAATTGATTCTTTGGAGAAATAGCATAATTTTAAGTGTGGGGTAAGGAAATTTTGAAAATTTTGGTGTTAGATGAGGGTGAAAAATGTGCTAAGTCTTAGTTGTTTTATTTGAAAGTTTGAGTAGAGCACACTTCACTCACCCTTTGGTTTTTCTTTTTGGTTCTTTTCCAAAGGGGGGGCCTTTGAACTGAAAATAAATGTTTGATTTTTGTATTTTTGTGAGAAATTTGGTTCTTAGTCATAGTTAGGGTCTTTTTCCAATGATGGATGGATGACGACCTTCTTAAGGAAAAATTAGTCATTAGGATTTTTCTGTAGAACCCTTAATTAGTTGAATACTAGGTATTTTTGTTAAGTGCTACCTATGTCTGAAAGATGCAAGTGAGCCATAAATTGAGATGCATATTTTGTGAATTGAATAACTTTGTAGAGACACTTAGGCTCATGAATTTGACTATTGAATGCCTTGTGCTTAATTTTGAACTCTTGTGGTTAGCTTAATGGAGAGTCTGTATGGATCCTTCTTGAATTAAACATATGCAGTGAGCATAAGGTTCTTTGTTATTCCATGTTGTCATGTAATGTCTAGAACTTGTCTTGTGTGTTTGTAAATCCAAATGTGGAATATTCATTATAAAAAATGATATAGGAATTTATTTGATTAAGCATGTTTTATCCTTTGCTTTACCTACCCACAATGCATGATCCGAGTTAGCCCCATTAAGCCTTTAGCCTATTCTTTGATAGTCACATGAGTAGCTTAATCCTTTTCTTTTAATTGACCTTGAATTTGATCCAAAACTCCTAAGTGCTTAAGTGAAAAATGTACAATAGTACAAGGAGTGAAAATGTAACACCCCAAAAGTTTTTAAGATCGGATCCCAGACTTTAAATGAGGAATTAGTAGGGAAGTGGAAAATTTTGCCTCAAAATGAGTCATGGAATGACTCGTTAGGTAACCTAACGGGTCGTGGTCAGGCCCATGAGGAGAAGTCAAGAGGTACAGCAAGTCCAGTGACAACGAACGACCTGATGAGTCATCGTGTCAAGTAATGACTCATCAGGGCAGTCATGGGAAGGAGAAGTAGGAATCGTGGGCTTCAGTGGCAACGGACGACCCAATGAGTCATTAGGCAAGCGACAACTCGATAATTCGGCCATCGGGTGGAGGCTAGAGATCAAGGATGGGGTTACAGGTAGTGGGGATAACGAAAGGTGGCCACAATTCGTTAAGATGGCTAACGACTCGTGAAGTCAGTTGTCGGCTGATTCGAGGAAATTTGAGAAAATTGTCCAGTGTACTCCATGATAGGTCCCCACGAGTCGTTGCCAACCCCACGACTCATGGAGTGCCTCGTGGGGATTGGCAGGTGGATTTTTCCTGCATCTTTCTAGGGGTGTTTTCATAAAATCCTATGCTTCTAACTCCTAAACTACGTCATTTTGAGCATTGTATGGGGCGTTTTTAAGGGTTTTCTAGCCTAACCCCTCATTCCCTCAAGATATTCCCTCAAACTCTTCTTCCTCCTCTCTCAAGACTAAGGATCCAATTAGGGTTCTTCAAGGGCTTCAAAGGTTAAATTCAAGTGGGGATTTCTTTGAAGCAGGTATGTGGGACTTCAACAAGGATCTCCTTCCATCCTTGTGTCCCAAATTTTTGATACTAAAATCCAACTTCCTTGAATTTCTAGAAAGCGTGACCTAGGGTTCGATTTGTGGATAATTCTCATATGTCTCCTATTAATCCTAAGACCCATTATGTTGGATAGTCATGTATGCTTGTAAAATTACTTTCAAAGTGTCAAATGATGTACTTGATTTGGGATTAGCATGAATAAGGAATTTTAACCATGAACTAGTCTAGAATTTCAAATGGAATTTCATAAATAAATCATATGCTCTTATCATGAAGTTCTATCCTTGTTAAAGTATATGTAAATCACATGGGTTCTGCAAATCTAGATCATATGTGTCATTGTATGTGTCGGAACACAATTAGAACTTATGGGCTTTGACCAATGTGGAGTATGTGCACGTTTTCACTATGATTACGATGTAAATGTATTAAGTATAAGTTGAACCTATGGTAATGGCATGATAGTTTTCACCGTGATTTAGAGTAAATTTTGAAATGGGGTTTTTATGAAATATTCATATGCTTCCACCATGATCTCATTGTACATGTTCAAGGTATGAGTTGATTATATGGTCCTTCCGTAAATCTAGAATATATGAATCAATGTATACATGTTAAAGTATGAATTGGACTTATGGTTCCTACCTGAATCTACGATATATGTCATATGTTATGAACTCGGGATTTGAATGTTGTGGATGTGTGTAAAGTATGATCTGAACCTATAGATGTTTCATGAATGTAAAATGTGTGGATTAAATGATGATTTGGTACCATGATGATATGAATTATGATGATAAGCATGAGAATGATCCTTCATACTTTTGGGCTTGTTGTTAGTAGAAAGTAGCCTTAATCAATTCTAAATGAATGCAGTGTGATGAAATCAGTAAATGCTCATGTCTTTGATTAGATGTAGTAGCTTAGACCAGATGAATAATTTCAAATCAATATTATTCATGTTCTAGTACAGTCAGGGACTCTCCATAGCTGAGAATATTTCCCTTAGTTCAGTTGGGACTCTCCATAACTGAGAATGTTTCCCTTAGTCAATCAGGGACTCTCGATAGCTGAGAATATTTTTCCTTATTTACAGATTGGGACTCTCCATAGCTGAGAATGTTTCCCTTACTCAGTCAGGGACTCTCATAGTTGAGAATGTTTTCCCTTAATACAGATTGGGACTCTCCATAGCTGAGAATGTTTCCCTTAGTCAGTTAGGGACTCTCAATAGCTGAGAATGTTTTCCCTTAGTCAGTTAGGGACTCTCCATAGTAGATAATGACTCCCTTACTTCATGGTATTAGTTTGGCTCAGTTATGTATAGTTCAGACTTCAGTTTAAATCATATATAGCATAATGCAGTCTCATTTATCAATAGATAGCTAGTACAGTGTATGATATCAATTTCTGTTGCAGCTTTCATTATATGTTTAATATATGACCCTTATGCATGAGTTTGATGATGCTTCAGAATATGAGTTCCAAATAAAAGTTTCATGTCGATATGTGTATGTAACTTAGAAAGGGTTTTTGCATTCTAATTCAGTTATATGTAGATGTACTCAGTTTATTTCCTTTTTGTATACTTGCATGTTTTAGTTTATTTATGTTTCCCGCATGCTCAGTACAATCCAAGTACTGACCGCATACTTTATATGTTATATTGTTTCATGATATAGATTCAGGTGTCTAGACTCAGCTCCGCGGTTAGACACACTCCTTTTCCATCTCAGCGGGTTGTGGTGAGTCCTTATCTCTTGAGGATAAGATCTATGTTTCTTATTTCAGTTATATTTCAGTTTTTCAAACTTTAAAAGTTAGTTGGGGACCTGTCCCAGTAACTCATCAGTTTAGTAGAGGCTTTCAAACATGTGTAAACAGATTCAGTCTATGTATCAGAGTTTTGTTAGATTATGTCTTTTGAGTTTTAAATTTGACTCTTATAGTTAGCTTCTGCTTAGTTATGTTTCTGTTAGATATTTCAATTGTTAAGTGTTATGCTATGATTAGCCATGGGTCGACTTGGAGCCTCTCGGTGTTTCTTGCCCCGTGTTATGGCTAAAGTGTGAACTCGGGTCGTGACAGAAAATTAGAAAAAGGGAAACAGTTGGGTGTGGAAATATAAATAAAAAATTAAAGGTGCAAATGTTTAATAAGGCATATGTTGCTGCTATGGAGTAGAGAAAGAATAAAAAGAATTTAAAAAGTGTTTGATACTTAAGTATTCCTTACTAATAGTATAAACTTGCTTAAAGAAATGGGAAGACAAAGAAATTGATTATGAGAAGAGCATGGGAAGAAGTTAGTGAAAAGATTGTGCTTAATGAGAAAACATGATATATTAAAGCACTTAGAGAAGATAGTCATTATTATTGGTGAAAATAGTTCCTACTCGTCCTTTAACCTATATTACAACCTGAAAAGTTCTATTTGATCCTATAGTTAGATGTCCTTATATTAGCGGAGTACTATACTTAGGGCAAATTTATGGTTCATTATGTGTAACATGTGAATTTTTTTGTGAGAGTGAGCGAAATTTTATTCTTATACCCATACTTATTATAACTTTTGTATTTGTGAGTGAAAATGGCTAACTCTCTTGTTGTGAAGGCACATGGTTGATGAAATATAGGTTACGTATTTGACTTCTTGATTGGTTAACTTGTATGAGTTTGTTAAGGTTGTATAGTCAATTCTTGATGCTAAGAGGTCCTCACTTAGTTGTTCATGAATTTAACTGTGTTATAGATAACATGCTTGATAAAAACTTGTCATTTAGTTCAGTCATTGTAGCCTTAACTTGAGTGATCTTGCTTCAATTGGTAATCTTTAAGCCTTTCTGTAGCATGAGATATGAAAGATTTGTTCGAGGAAGAAAAGGCTTTATGTTTGGGGTGGTAATCTTGGCCCTTTTTACACGTTCAGGTACCATTTTATGCCCATGATCTAGCCTTGTTTGCACCTTAATTTAATTATAATCTCATGTATTTTTATTAATTTCTGGACATGGACTAACAAGGATGGTAAGTTCTTTGTGTAGGTGAAAAGTGCTAAATGATAAAGTGAAATTTGAGGATGAATTATCAAGAGGCAACAAGGAGCAAAGTTAAAACCTGGAGAGGATGTCAATGCCTAAATAATCGTCATGCCCTGATCTATACCTAGGGCAAGACACAGTACTTGGAGTCACAAGTAAACCCAAGTCAACCCATGGTCTATCATAACACTGGCATTCTGAGTAAAAACATAGTGGAAGCTTTAAAACTAATAACATAAAACATATATGAAGAAGAGCTAAGTCATAAGTTTTATACAATTGAAACAAAACTATAAATTTGAAAACTCTGTCTGTGTCTGAAAGCCATCTATCTGATGAGTTGCTGGGACAAGCCCCCAGCTAACTCTAAATCTAAATAAAAGAAAATATGACTGAAAAGAAATGATCCTCATCCTCGAAAGATGAGGACTCATCGATGATGCAGCTGAAAACTTCTGAGCGAGATCTGCTAACGGTGTTGAAACCTTCTGAGCGAGGCACTCCATGGGTCGTGAGGTTAGGGATGACTCGTGGTGTCCGTCGCGATGTGCACTGGAAATTTTCTACAGATTCCCAAACCTTCCAACAACTGACTTCACAATTCATCAGGAGACCTAACAACTCGTTACGTCTCCCGTTGCCACTGAACCATAATTCCTCTTCAGGGGTCACCACGGGCTACTTAACGATTCTCTATCAGTGATCACAACTCGTGGTCACCTCCCATAGTCTTCACTGCTGAAAACCACCTGGGGATCAGCACAGGCGACACCATGACTTGTGGTGTCCCAAACATGTTGTGGTGAGGACCCATTAAGTGCACTGTCCGAATTTTCCAACTTTCAGTCAACCCTTGACCATGACTCACATAATGACTCATGGTGTTGATCATGACTCGTGGTCACTAAAGTTTTCAACCAATTCTGGACCCTTCCCCATGAGTCACTCCACGACTCATGGCCCACCCCACGAGTCACAGGACGACTTGTTTTGTGACCTGGTGCAGAAAATCCTGTTTTCTCCGTTTCAACTCCCGGGTCTGATCTTAGAGTTTTCGAGGCATTACAATATCTCCCCCTTGGGGACATTATCCTCGAATGTTGGAAAACACATACAAAAGTAGAGAATTGCAATCATTATACTCAAATACTGATCATGAAAGCTAAAAACTAACGGAAATGACTAACTCCAAACTGAACTACAAGACTGAACTGAATTCATGATCATACACACATTCATTAACATGAAAGAAACTTGGACAGATGGATTGAACATGTAACTGAATAGAGTTTTTAGGGATAAAATTTATACCTTAAACTGAAACTAAGCTGGAAGGGAATAAGTGTGGGTATCTAGCCAGCATATCTGCTTCGGCTTCCCACGTAGCTCCTTCTACTTGTTGATTTCTCCACCATACTTTGACTGAAGCTACTTCTTTTTTCCTTAGCTTATGAACCTGACGGACAAGGATCTGAACTGGGACCTCTTCATAAAAGAGACTATCTTTCACTCCTACACTGTCTGGTGGCATAACTGAAGTTGGATCACCGATGCACTTCTTTAATAGTGTCACATGGAATACTGGGTTCACAGATGCCAACTCTAAAGGTAATTCTAGCTCATAGGCTACATTTCCAATTCTCCTCAGAATTCTGTAGGGTCCCACATATCTCAGACTGAGTTTTTCTTTCTTCCCAAATCTCATCACCCCTTTCATGGGTGAAATTTTTAGATAGACCCAATCATCCACTATAAACTCTAATTCTCATCTCCTAACATCAGCATAAGATTTATGACAGCTTTGCATTGTTTTTAACCTTTCCCTGATAAGTTGCACCTTCTACATTGCCTCGTGAACTGAGTTTGACCCTATCAGAGTAGCTTCACCACCTTCAAACCACCCGATAGGAGATCGATACCTTATACCATACAATGCCTCAAACGGGGCCATCTGAATACTGTAGTGGAAGTTGTTGTTGTACGCAAACTCGATGAGAGGCAAGTGATCATCCCAACTGCCCTTAAAGTTGATCACATAAGCTCTCAGCAATCTTCCAAGGTCTGAATAGTCCGCTCAGCCTATCCATCTGTCTGCGGGTGAAAAGTTGTGCTGAGCTTGACCTGGGTACCGAGTCCCTTCTGAAATGACTTCCAGAAATGAGAGGTGAATTGGGTACCTATATATGAGATAATGGATAAGGGAACCCCATAAAGTCTTACCAACTCCCGGGTATAAAGCCTAGCATAGTCCTCAGCTGAGTCTGTAGCTTTAACTGGGAGAAAGTGTGTTGACTTAGTCATCTGGTCTACAATCACCCAGATTGAGTCATGTTGCCGATGAGGTTGAGGTAGACCTGTAATAAAATCCATAGTTACTTCTTCCCACTTCCATGTGGGTATGATGATATCTTGAGTCATACCTCCCGGTCTCTAGTGTTCTACCTTAACTTGCTGGCAATTCGGGTACTTTGCTACAAATTCTACAATGTCTCTTTTCATGTCATTCCACCAGTAAATATCCTGTAAATCACGGTACATCTTAGTATCACTTGGGGGGATGGAATATCTTGAACTGTGTGTTTCCGTCACGCCCCGCCTTGGGGGGTATGACTTGCACCTGGTGCCTTATTAGGACCTGAACTGTTAGACTACTGAGCCTAAGCACATCTGGTGCCTGGCTGGCTCTAACTCAGATTCATGGAATCAGCGGGCTATATAACGGCTGTAAATACAGCCTCCGGCCAACTGGGCCTATAGTCACCTGTCCTGTAACATCAGCTAACCAGAATCACACTCATATAGGGAAACCTATGCGGGCCGACAAGGCCACCATGCTGTCTAGTT
>JACEIK010002886.1:35997-106495 GCA_018107945.1 Datura stramonium
TTCCCCGGGCCTTTTTCTAGCATGTATGGCATTCTAAAACTCTTAACCAACATGCGAATAGGCCATCTACATGTCAAGAATTTACGGGGTGTAACAGTTTCATCCAGTATTTGCTCTCTCAAATCACCCACATCCGATACACACAACCTACCCTGGTAACGAAGTACACCATCTCCCCCTTGGGAGAAAGCCTCCATTTCTTTTCTGAGAACCGCCTCCTTCAGTTTAAGTAGTATGGGATCTTCATCCTGCCTTGACTTAACTTTAACTACCAATGAGAAATCTGATCCACTCTGCACCACTACTCTACCCTCAGTTGTATCAACCAACTATACTCCTAATCGGGCTAACCTATGGATATCCTTTGCCAATTCCTTTTTTACCTCCTCAACATGAGCCACGCTCCCCATACACACTATGCTTAGGGCATCAGCCACGACATTGTCTTTGCCTGGGTGATACAGAATGCTCATGTCATAGTCCTTCAGTAGCTCCAACCACCTTCTCTAATGAAGATTCAGATTTTTTTGACTGAACACATATTGAAGGCTCTTGTGATCAGTGAAAACATCCACGTGAGCCCCATATAGGTAATGCCTCCATATTTTCAATGCAAACACCACCACTGCCAACTCCAGGTCATGAGTCAGATAGTTCTTTTCATGAACCTTGAGTTGTCTAGATGCGTAAGCTATCACCTTACCCCGTTGCATCAGAACGCAACCAAGTCCAACTCTGGAAGTGTCGCAATACACTGCAAATCCATCTGTTCCTTCTGGGAAGGTCAAAACTAGAGCGGCGGTGAGTCGAGTTTTCAAATCCTAAAAACTCTTCTCACACACATCTGACACTGAAATTTCACCTTTTCCTGAGTCAGCTTAGTTAGAGGAGATGCAATAGAGGAAAAACCTTCCACAAAATATCGGTAATAACCGGCTAGACCCGAGAAACTTCTGATTTTGGTTGGGGAGGTAGGTCTGGGCCAGTCTTTTACCGCTGATATCTTTTAAGAATCTAACTGAATACCCTCACCCAAGACCACGTGACCAAGGAAAGTCATGGACTTCAACTAGAATTCACATTTGCTGAACTTGGAAACGATAGGCGGTCTTTGAGTGTCTGAAGCACTATCCTCAGGTGATTATCATGTTCTTCCTCATTTCTGGAGTATACCAGAATGTCTTCGATAAATACAATGACGAACATATCTAGATACTACTTGAATACTTTGTTCATCAGGTCCATGAAAGTTGCAGGGGCATTAGTCAATCTGAAGGACATAACCACGAATTTGTAGTAACCATACCGAGTTCTAAAAGTTGTTTTTAGTATGTCATACCTCTGACTCTTAGCTGATGATACCACGACCTGAGATCTATCCTAGAGAAACAACTAGCTCCCTGAAGTTGATTGAACAAGTCATCAATCCTGGGTAGGGGATACCTATTCTTGACTGTGACCTTGTTCAATTGATGATAATCGATGCACATTCTGAGGGTACCATCTTTCTTTCACACGAATAGGACTGGAGCACCCCAGAGAGAGATGTTGGGTCTGATAAAACCATTATCAAGAAGGTCCTTTAGCTGCTCCTTCAACTCCTTAAGCTCAGCTAGAGCCATTCTGTAAGGAGGGATGGAGATGGGTTGAGTATCTGGGAGAAGGTCTATACCGAAGTCTATTTCCCACTTAAGAGGAACTCCGGGAAGATCTTCAGGAAACACATCAGGGAACTCGCTGACAACTAGGACTGACTGGATAGTTGGGGTCTCAGAGCTAGAATCCTTGACCTGAACTAGATGAAAAATACACTTTCTGGAAATAAGCTTTTTGGCCTTAAGGTAGGAAATAAACCAACCCTTAGGCACTGAACTACTACCCTTCCACTCTAAAGTTGGCTCAACAGGGAACTGAAACCTGACGACCCTAGTTTTGCAGTCGACTGCGGCATAAACGGAATGTAATCAATCCATGCCAAGAATGAGGTCAAATTCGACCATGTCTAACTCTACAAGATCAGTTGGAATGACCTTATTCAATATTGATATTGGGCAGTTTCTATACACCCAGCTGGCTCTAACCTACTCGCCAACTGGGGTGGAGACTTAGAATGGTTAGGAGAGAACTTCTGGATTTATATCAAACTGTACTGCTACATAGGGAGTCACGAACGAAAGTGTCTCCTGGATCTAGTAGGGCATACACATCTAGATGAAAAAGGTGTAACATACCTATGACCATGTCAGGTGAGCTCTCCTAATCCTAATGAGAGGACAAAGCATAAAAATGGTTTTGGCACTGGACACCATCCATACCTCAGGTGTTGGCCTACTGAGCTGGTCGGCCTGCTGGAGCTGCTGAAGCGGTGGATTGTGATCTCCCCCTTCCTGCTGATGGCATTCTTTGAGCCAATGACCAAGTTTTATACACCCAAGAAAACCCTCTCGGCCCTGAAGACACTCTCAGGGATGGTTATTGCCATACTTAGGGCAAGCTGGGTAGCTGTAGTGGTTGCTGACACTGTGACTCTGGGATTGTGAGCCAGATGCTCCACCCCTCCGATCCTTGCGGGACCGAAAAGTAGGGTTACTAGCTAAAGTGGGTGTTAGAGCCCTCTGCTACTGTTGTTGCTGCTGCTGTGGGTTTCTACTACCGCCAAATCTCTAGTGGTCATAATCTGACTGGCCGGTTCTTGTCTGTTTGTTCTCCCATGCCAAATCTTGTAATTTTTCTACCTCAATTTGCTGAGCATGGAGTCCTGCACTCCTTAAGGACCAAATTCGACACTTTATTAACAAATTTCAACATACGAGCCCTTGGCTCGGCTACCATCTCTGGAGCATATTTAGACAACCTTTTGAACTCCAATGCATATTCTTCCACCGTCTGATTTCCCTATTTCAGATTCATGAATTTAGCGTTTCCCTATTTCAGATTCATGAATTTATCCACTTTAGCCTCCCTAAGCTCCTAGAGAAAGAATCGGTCTAGGAAGGCTGTAGTGAACTCCTCCTATTCCATCGATCCTTCTCCCACTGGTCTCCCCTGCTTCCACTGTTCGTACCAGATCTAGGCTACCCCTTTCATTTGGTAGGTAGTCAGGTCGATACTCTCCGAGGAGCTGACACCCATAGTTTGGATGATCTTTCTAATATCATCAATGAACTCCTGTGGGTCCTCTCCCACCTTAGATCCGTGGAAAATTAGAGGATTCATCCGAGTGAAGTCCCGAACTCAGGCAGCTGCTGCGGACCCATTATTGTTGGTCGTAACCACCTACTAGTTCACCTAATTAGTAACTTTCTGTGTGAGCAGCTGGATGGCCGCCCTGAAGTCAGCGGAGTATACTGAGTCATCCTGAGGGGCTGCTAGAGCTGGTGGGGCAAGTCAGTGAGCGTTACCTGCCCTTCTTCTGTTACCACATTGTGGAGGCATGATTTCACTGAAACGAAATAGAGCATGAGTTAGGAGAATAATTCTCGATCTGAATTTCAATTCACAATAAAGAGTATGAACAAAAGGGAGTTTTCCTAATAACATCTCGTAGCCTCCCCTTCATAAGTGTGATGTGCTTCACACCCATGAAAAGGACTCTACTCGACACGACTTTCAGACATCCTAGGATATTCTAAACTTAGTGCTCTAATAAAAAGTTTGTCACGCCCCGAGTCTATACCTTAGGCGAAACGCGGTACTTGGAGTCACAAGTAACCCCAAGTCAACCCATGGTCTATCATAACACTGGCATTCTGAGTAAAAACATATCGGAAGCTTTAAAAATAATAACATAAAACATATATGAAGAAGATCTAAGTCATAAGTTTTATACAACTTAAACAAAGCTATAAATATGAAAACTCTGTCTATGTCTGAAAGCCATCTATCTGATGAGTTGTTGGGACAAGCCCCCAACTAACTCTAAATATAACTGAAAGAAAATATGATTGAAAAGAAATGATCCTCATCCTCGAAAGATGAGGACTCACTAATGATGCAGCTGAAAACTTCTGAGCGAGATCTAGTAACGGTGCTGGGACTAAGAACCTACAGCTGTATTATAAATGATACATTGTAAAAGGTATGCACCAGTACTTTAAATGTACTGAGTAAGTGAGAGAAACCATAACACAGACAATAAAACAACTGAACTGGAAAGACATGCAATGACCAACTGAAATACTAAAATTGAATAACTAAATATGCTGAAATGGTCAAAATGACCCTGTCCGATGGTCAAAGACATGCCCTAAATCTGAGATACTAATCTGAAGTACTATACTGAACTGATCTAAACTGAGAAGTCTAGAGCTGTTCTAATTGAGCTAATCTGAGACTGAACTGAACTGACTAGTGGGAGAGTCTATAACCGACATATAACCATGTGAGCTAGACGTGGAGTCCGATGTATACACCCCATCGGTAGGACCTAATATACCTTTCCAAGGTATAAAGGAATGAACTGAGTGATCACAGATCTGGTCCATGAGGCCAAATAAATATAACCTATGGTGGCAATGTAGTCCTGGGAACCTGGGTGCGTTGGAACCCTGATCCACTCGGTGCTATGTCCTACTCCCACTCGAAACTGGGGCGCAATACTAAGTCAAAAATACCTATCTGGAAGTACCCTAAGAGTCTTATCAAACCATATTCTATAACTGGTGTTCTAAGACTGTTCAGAGTTGCTTATCTGAAAGCATTGTAACCATCTAAAGAACAAACTATAATCTGAAGCAGGGGTCCTAAGGTTGGTTAGAGCTGCTTATCTAGAAGTGTCATGACCGCCTAAAGAACCACTAAAATCTGATACTAAGTCTAGTTCTGATAACTGGGAGGTACCACTGACACTTCAAGAATTAACTGTAGTCAAACTGATCAGCTGACATTTTTATAATATACCAGATATGCTAAAAATTTACTAAGACTGAACTAACAAACATCTGTCTGAATTCTCAACATTTTCTAGTAATATTGTAAACCCAACTGATAAAATCAAGCCATAAGGAATAACTAGTCCAACAGGCAAAATTCTAGATACTGATTTCAAAGATAGGGCTAAAACCATCCTTACAAGAATGAGTATTAACATGATAACTAGGTAGTGGAAATATAACAACAATCACCATAGACAACATTCCACATGCTATAAACGAAGTTTGACATATAATTTATTCACATTCAAAAGTTTCAGGGCTAGAACTAATAGAGAAAACAGAGAAGATTTTGGGGACACAACGGAAGAACTATTCCCTTGTTAAATTCCCGCATACCTGGTGATGGAAATCCCTGAGAGAATCTTTTGAAAATCTAAGGAGAATTCGATTGCCCTAGCTTCTGCTCTGAGTCTTTCTGAGAGGAATTTTACGTTCTAACTTTTGAGGGGATGAGAGAAATGAAATAAACCATCTGTTACCCCCTCTAAAACCCCTGATTAAAACCCAAAATGATGTAGTTTAGAGTCTAGAAGTTTAGGAAATTACGTAAAACTCCCTAGGAAATTCACAGGAAAAAGGACCCTGCCAGTCCCCACGAGGCACTCCACGAGTCATGAGGTCAGGGACGACTCGTGGTGTATAGTCGTGATGTGCACTGGAAATTTTCTATAGATTCCCCAACCTGCCAATGACTTACTTCATAAGTCATCAGGAGACCTAACGACTTGTGACGTCTCCCGTTGCCACTGAACCATAATTCCTCTTCAGGGGTCACCATGAGCTACTTAATGATTCGTTACCGGTAACCATGACTCGTTGTCACCTCCCGTAGTCCTCACTGCCGAAAACCACCTAGGGGTCACCATGGGTGACACCATGACTTGTGGTGTCCCAAACGAGTCGTGGTGAGGACCCGTTAAGTGCACTGCCTGAATTTTCCAACTTTCAATCAACCCTTGACCTCGACTCACATAACGACTCGTGGTGTTGACCACGACTTGTGGTCACACCCGTGGTCAGTAAATTTTCTAATTTTTCAACCAAATCTAGACCCTTCCCCACAAGTCACTCCACGACTCGTGGCCTACCCCACTGGTCACAGGACGACTCGTTATGTGACCTAGTGTAGAAAATCCTATTTTCTTTGTTTCAACTCACGGGTCTTACCTTAGGGTTTTCGAGGAATTACAACAATGCACTATCGCAACAAGAGCATGTCGTGTTGGCACTTTGGCGGGCCAAGTGTCGTGCCACAACGACAGAAAGGCGTGACAAGAAATGTGCCACAATGGGCTGCTACGCACAGAAAGTGCTTATCCAGTGCATGCCCGTGATACCAATGTGCCATGTTGGGTGAAGGCGCGCCAGGCATCGTGCCACGCCAAAGGCAGTCCTCAAGAAATACCTTATCAAGTGAGCTTCCGCGTCCACGGCGTGTACGGTGAATGGTGAATTTACGCGTTTATTAGCAATATTTTGCCCATACTATACTATGTTTTGAGAATAAATTGTGTTTGTTTTCATGTGTTTTATTATATATTTGTGAAAAAGAGCTAACCCACATGAAAAGATGCTTTCAAGGTTTTATGTAATAATTTTGGCTTGTTTGAGGCTTAAAAGAGCAAAAATGGCAAAATGGGATTGAAGGAACGAGTATAGAGAAGTTGGCATCGCATAGGCACACCTGTGCGACGGCCTGTGCAAGGAACAGGAAAAAATGGCACTATAGAAATGCGACACGACGCCATATTGTCAAGATGAGTAGAACAACGTGGCGCCATCTTGGTGCAATGAGCGGCGTGAGGCACGGGGCATTTTGGGCGGCCAAAAGTCAAATCCCAATTCTACTAGGAATAGAAGTTGAAAACCCAATCCAATGCCAAAAAGGAACAATGCAGGCTTATTCTACTACTATATATACCCCTTCTTAGGATTTTTTAGGTTCAACGAATTAGTTATAAACTCATATTCACCTATAGATTTTTTGTAAGTGTGGAAAATATTATTCCATACTATTGTTGGAATTTCATCAAGTTCTTGTGATTCAATATAGTCTTGGAGATTTGCTGCTCAATTTATTCTCATAAGTATTTCATTATGGTTTCTTATACATCTTTTACTTGTTTTCTCATAAACATAAGCGGCTAAATCTCTTAGGCTAGGATTGTGGGAACCATGATGGATTAACGAATGTAGGCATAATAAATAGTGATTCTTGAATGGTGAATTCAGTGGATTGTTATTCTCTTCATTTTAATTAAGTTTTAGCGGTTTAAAACATTGAAACAAGCCCGTATCTTCAACTTACCCGTCCAAGGAGGTTGAAGTTAGGAAAAGAGAGTAACAATGACAATTTGAGATTAATAACTCTTATCTAGTTAACTTGAGTTATAACCAAGGTAGTTAAAGTCAATACTTATTGCAAAGCTAGAATATACACACTTTTGAGACCGAGAGGAGATGGGTGGAAAGCATCTAATGTCTATTGGCGCATGTAATGCATGCACTTTGAGACCAAGAGAGATAAGTGTAGTTCCGTAACACCCAGAAACTTTCCGAGACCAAAATCAAACATTGAAAGAAAATCCAGAAGAAAAAACAAAAAAGAAATGCCTCAGAACGACTGAGACAACGAGTTGTGGTCAGCAAGGCTTGGTATCTCAGGAACCCATGAGAAAACGAACGACCCATTGTGAGAAACAACGAGTCGTCCTGTCAGTCATGGTTTCCCCAACACAGAAACTCTTTCCAATACCCGACAACTCAACCAATGAGTCATTGTCAGAAACAATGACCCGTTATGAGAATCGTTAGGTGAAAACCCTAAAATCCCCTTCTGGTAACGACAAGTGGAAACAACAACCTGTTGTTTCCTACAACGAGTCATTGTCATCACCCGTCGTGCCAACTTATACATTTTTAGAAATCCTTCCAGTGAACCTATCGACTGGACACAATAACCCATTGGGTCCACCAATGAGTTGTTGTGTCACCTGTCGTCAGAACCTCCATGTTTCCTCTTACAGTGGCCACAGGAAGAACCAATGATCCGTTAGTTCATTCTACGAGTCATAGTGACCCCATTTCTAGATCTAGTGTGTTCTAGTCTCAGGAAGTGGGACCAACAAGAGGTCCCAACGAGTTGTGGTCTCAACCAACGACTCATTGAGTAACCCGTTGGGACCCTGTCGGCCAGTTTTCAGATTTTATTTTTAGGGTTATGTTTGTAATTTTCCTCCTACTTGGTCCCTAAACTACATCATTTTAAGCATAACTTCAGAGGTAATAGGGGGATTGAATGGTTTTCCCCCTCATTCCCCACTTAGACCTTCAGAAAAACAATCATAAATTCTCTCAAGAGCTCTCAGAGCAAGAACTAGGGCAGTCCACTTCTCCTCAAATTCTCAATAAATTTATTTGGATTTCTTTATCGGGTATGTGGGAATTCAACAAGAGAATAGTTCTTCCCTTGTGTCCCTAAACCCTTGTCTAATTTCTTCTTTATCAGTTATAGCCCTCTAGTTTCGAAATGTGAAAAGTTTTCAGACAAATTTTTTTATGGATTCAAAGGGAATATTTTTCAAGATTTTAAATTTAGTATTTATTCCCTATTTCTATAAATTGTGAAAGATTGCAGCCGGTAGCATAATTCAGCCCTAGTCTCAACTCAGTAGAAATTAGAAACTTATGGGTTGAACTAGTTTCCTGTAGCGTGGTTCCATCAGTTTTGGGAAGCACATGTATTTAATTTATGCTAAAATCTCAGTCAGAATCATGTCAGTCTAGTCTCAGTCAGATTTTTACCAACCTTGGTGTTGTCCAGAAAGTCAGCTGATTAGTTTGTCTATATTTAATCCTTGAGGTGTCTGTGATACCTCCATTATCAGTATTAGACTCAGTATCAGATTTTAGTGGTTCTTTAGGAGGTCATGATACTTTCAAATAAGAAGCTCTGACCATCCTTAGGACCCCAACTTCATATTACAGTTTGTTCTTTAGACGGTTACGATGCTTCCAGCTAAGTAGTTTTGACCAGTCTTAGAACACCAGTTATAGAATCTGGTCCGATAAGACCCTTAGGGTACTTCCAGATAGGTATTCTTGATTTATTTTTAGGCCCCAGATTCGAGCTATCAGCTGAGTAGTCGTTCTAGGACCATCCAGTGGGAGTAGCACTTAGCACCAAGCAGACCAAGGTTTAAGTGCACCCAGGTTCCCAAAACTACATTGCCACCGTAGGATATATTTTATTGGCCTCATAGCCTCAGACCCGTGATCACTCAGTTCATGCCTTTATACCCAGGTAATGTATATTGGGCCCTACCAATGGGGTGTATACATCTGACTCCACGTCTAGCTCATGTGGTTATATGTCGGTTAGAGACTCTCCCACTAGTCAGCTCAGTTCAGTCTCAGATTAGTCACTTCAGATCCATTCAGTACAGTATTTCATATTAGTATCTCAGATTAGGGCTTGTCTTTAACCATCAGACAGGGTTATTTTGGCCATCTCAGTTTATCACAGTTATTCAGTTTCAGCATTTTCAGTTGGTCATTACATGTATTTCTAGTCCGGTTATTTTACTCCTTCTGTATGGTTTCTCCTACTTACTTAGTACATTCAAAGTACTGACACATACCATTTATGTTGTATCATTTTATGATACAGCTGCAGGATCTCAATTTCAGTCCGTTAGCAGATCGCCTTCAGGAGTTCTTAGCTCATCATTGGTGAGTCCTCATTTTTCGAGGATTAGGATTATTTTCTTTCAGTATTATTTTCTTTCAGTTAGAATTGGAGTTAGCTAGGGGCTTGTCCTAGCAACTCATCAGATAGACGGCTTTCAAACACAGACAAAGTTTTCAGATTTTCAATTTTTCTTCCAGTTGTATTAAACTTATGATCTAGTTCTTTTTCATAAAATGCTTTATTTTATTATTTTAAACCTTCCACTATGTTTTACTCAGAATAAAAGTGTTATGATAGACCATGGGTTGACTTGGGGTTACTTGCGACTCCAAGTACTGTTCTCGTACAGGGTATAGACTCGCGGCGTGACAAACTTGGTATCAGAGCACTAAGTTTAGAGTATCATAGGATGTCCGAAAGCCACGTCGAGTAGAGTCTTCTTCATGCGTGTGAAGCACGCCACACTTATGATGGGGAGGCTACGAGATTTTATTTGGAAAACTCCTTTTTGTTCATACTCTTCTTCATTCCAGAAATGTTCTCTTAACTCGTGCTCTGTTTCGTGTCAGTGAAAATCATGCCTCCATGACGTGGTAATGGAAGAAGGGTCGGTAATGCTCACCGACCTGCTCCACCAGCTCAAGTAGCCCCTCAGGACGACTTAGTGTCCACCGCAAAGTTCAGGGCAGCGATTCAGCTGCTCGCCCAGACAATTACCAATCAGGTGAACAAGTAGGTGGTTCCCATCAACAACAATGGGTCCGCAGTAGCTGCCCGAGTTCGGGACTTCACTCGGATGAACCCTTTAGTTTTCCATGGATCTAAGGTAGGAGAGGGCCTATAGGAGTTCGTGGATGAGATTAGAAATACCACCTGAATTATGGATTTCAGTTCCTCGGAGAGTGCCAACTTGGCTACCTACCAGCTGAAAAGGGTAGCCCAGATATGGTATGAACAGTGGAAGGAGGGGAGACAAGCGGGAGCAGGACCAGTGGAATGGGAGGAGTTCACTATAGCCTTCCTAGATAGATTCTTTCCCCGGGAGCTCAGGGAGGCAAAAGTGGAGGAATTCATGAATCTGGAACAGGGAAATCGGACGGTGAAAGAGTATGTGCTGGAGTTCATAAGGCTGTCTAAATATTCTCCAGAGATGGTAGCCGAGCCAAGGGATCGTATGCTGAAATTTGTTAATGGGGTGTCGAACTTGGTCCTCAAGGAGTGCAGGACTGCAATGCTTATGAAGGACATCGATCTCTCCAGCCTCATAGTTCATGCTCAGCAAATTGAGGTAGAAAAACTAAAGGACTTGGAGCGGGAGAACAAACGGGTAAGAACTGGACAATCAGATTATGACCATCAGAGATCTGGCGGTAGTAGCCGCCCATAGCAGCAGCAGTAGAGGCAGCAGAGGGCTCCAGCACCCGATTTAGCCAGTGCCCCTACTTTCCAGTCCCATGCATACTTGAATAGACTTCATAAGAAAAATCATGGATTCACACAAGGATAATTTGTAAATACTCATTCATGCTATATATCTCAACATATTTGAAATCATAAATCACAAACTTGACTTTTCATGAAACTTGCATAATTGGGCATGATTTTTTAAAACTTGAAATCATGAATTTAAAATCAAATTGTGTATAAAATCTGCCCATAAATCTGAAAACATGCTTTGAAAAATGAAGGGAATTGACCCATAAATAAATCATAGAAAATTTCATAAAATTGAGTTTAAACCCCATAAGACCATAAATTTGATCTAGAACTTGAATTCATGGAATTGAGGAGGATTTTGAGCATGAGAGTGAAAGGAACTCTCATTCATATCCCTGCATACCTTGGTGAACTGAATCTACACTTGTCTTTGAAAGCCCAAGAGATTTGGAGAAGAAATTGAAGGATTTAAGCTTGATCTTCAAATGAGAAATCCTAATCTGCAAGCATGGGAATTGAATGAATTAGAATAGGTTAAACACCCTTAATACACTTCTTTCAGGGCTTAAAACAATGTAGTTTAGGACTTAGGAGCTAAGAAATTATGAAAACACTCTTACCGATTTAGCAGAATTTAAACACTGCTAGGAGTAACGACTCACACCACGAGTCATACCTCAATACCACGACTCGTGGTTACCACTCATTGCCAACACTATTTCGCCCTGACTTCTAAAGTTTTCTGCGGATCAAACAATGACTCATACCTTCCAACGATGAGTTGTTGGATCCATTTGTGGTCACTACTTCCAACTTCCTCTGCCCCTTCCCATGAGTGCAAGCCACGACTCATTGTTCGTCACAACGAGTCGTACCATGACCTGTACCTTCCGACCCTGACCTCCAGAACCAACCAACAACTTCCTACCATGATCTGTTGTTTTCCACAATGAGTCATACCAAGAGTAATACCTTCCAGGCCTAACATGTAAGCAGTTTCCCATGACTCCTAACGATGACTGGTTTCATAATCTCACGAGTCATACCTTGATTCGTTGCCACTAAACTCCTCAAGCAAAATCTGACCATGAACACTTTCCACGAGTTGAACCTTCTCATCTACGAGTCGTCCTATGAATATTTTCCCTCTTTTTTTGTTGATCACCTTTCTAATCTTGTCTCTAGCCCTAGGAACTTTTGGAGTATTAAAATATCTCCCCCTTGGAAATATTCATCCTCAAATGTGGGTTAAACACACTGAAAGCTGGGGAAAGGAGCTGCAATCCTGAATACTAAACATCGGAAGATGGAAACTAATAGAATGACTAACTCCAGACTGAAATACATAAATAACTAAATTTATGATTCATACATGCATGCTGAACATGAAAGGAACCGAGAGACATGAACTAGACATGAAACTAAATAGAGTATTAAAGAGGAAACTGATACCTCATGCTGGAATGGAGCTGGAAGGGAATAAATGTGGGTATTTAGCCATCACATCTGCTTCGACTTCCTACATAGCTCCCTCAACAAGCTAATTCCTCCATAATACTTTTACTGAAGCTACTTCCTTGTTCCTAAATTTCCAAACCTGACGATCAAGTATCTCAATGGGTACCTCCTCATAGGTAAGGCTATTCTTCAGATCCCACTGGAACAACCAAAGCTGGGTCACCAATGCACTTCTTCAATAACAATACATGAAAAACTGGATGCACTGATGCTAACTCAGCTGACAGCTCCAACTCATAGGCCACCTTGCCAACACATCTCATAATCCTGTATGGGCCAACATATCGAGGACTAAGCTTCCCTTTCTTTCCGAACCTCATCACTCCCTTCATGGGAGATACCTTCAAGAACACCCATTGATCAACTTCAAACTCGAGTTCTCTTCGCCTAATATCTGCATACTACTTCTGACGACTCTGAGCTGTTTTCAGCCTTTCCCTTATAAGCTGAACTTTCTCCATAGCCTCATGAACTGAATCTGGCCCTATCAACGTAACCTCACCTACTTCGAGCCAACCAATAGGCGATCTACACCTCTGCCCATAAAGAGCCTCAAACGGAGCCATCTGAATGCTAGAGTGGTAACTGCTATTATAAGCAAACTCGATAAGAGGTAAATGATCATCCCAACTGCCTTTTAAGTAAATCACACAAGCTCTGATCATATCCTCAAGAGTCTGAATGGTCCGCTCGTCCTAACCATCTGTCTGCGGGTGAAAAGTTATACTAAGCTTGACATAAGTACGAAGTCCCTTCTGGAATGATCTCTAGAACTGCGAGGTAAACTAAGTACCTCTGTATGAAATGATGGACAAGGGAACTCCATGAAACTGAACTAACTCTCGAATATATAATCTAGAATAGTCCTTAGCTGAATCGGTAGTTTTGACCGGTAAGAAATGAGTTGCTTTGGTCAATCTGTCTACCACTACCCATATAGAGTCATACTGCCGGCGAGTGCGAGGCAACCCTGTGATGAAGTCCATATTGATCTCTTTCCATTTCCAAGTGGAGATACTGATGTCTTGTAGCACACTTCCAGGTCTCTAATGCTTAACCTTCACTTATTGATAATTCGGACACTTAGCCACAAACTCTGCTATGTCCCTCTTCATGACACTCCACCAATAGACTTCCCGTAGGTCACAAAATATCTTGGTGGAACCTGGATGTATAGAATATCAGAAATCATGAGCCTCACGCAACATCCATTCTCTCAAATCATCGACACCCGGAATACAAAAATAACCCTGATATCGAAGCACACCATCTCCCATTGTTCCTCATGATTTCAGTTATGCATGCTTATGACTTATGATATTATGTTCTACAACAAGTTTGACCCAATGATCAATTTGTAAGCTTTTACTATGATTTCATTTATGGCAATCCATATGATTTTATTTTCAGATTTGGGTCATTCAATTCAGATATGAGATTCAATTTATGACTATACATGTTTTCAGATATCAGCATGCAGTCCTTACTCTCGTGATCTTATGATTTATGTTTATATGCATGATCTCAATTTATACATACTTAGAATATTTTACTTACCTTGCATACTCAGTACATTCCAAGTACTGACCGCATACTTTATGTTGTATGAATTCATGATACAGGTTCAGACGATTAGACTTAATTCCGTCGTTAGCCAGTCCCTGTAGCTTAGTTCGGTTTGCTTTGTGATGAGTCCTCATCCTTTAGGGACTTTCAGTTTGATTTTGATTTATGTTATTTTAGTTTTAAGACTTTAGTGAGCTAGTTGGGGTGTTGTCCCATCAGTTCTTTAGATATGTAAGAGGCTTATCAGACTATATGTAGAATTTCAGCTTTATCAGTGTTGACTCTGTATGGTTGATATGTATTTAGACTTCCTCTTATTCATGTTTTTAGTTATCAGCTTTCTCTTGAAGTATGTGTTGTAGTTATCATGTTCATGCCATGGGTCGATTTGGAGCCATTCGTGGTTCTAGGTTCTATGTCTCAGTCCGGACCTATGTTCGAGTTGTAACCGACATAAAAATTTTCATAGAAGTCCTGGAACAATTGTATAAAGAGGTCCTCCTATAGTGGATGCAATATTTTTTAGGTATAGTGGATGCAATATTTTTTAGGTGCTTATTAGTATGATAATATATGAAAAACTCGATATGGTATAATGAAATTATTTTCATATCTAGGAAGACAATGAAATTATATGTAAATCCTTGAAGGATTCAAATTATTTTGAAGAAGTTAAGTAAGTTCCCGAAAATTTATTAAATAAAAGTGTTACACCCTGCAGTTTTTAACGCTTAGTCTGCCTATTCGTATGTTGCTGGAGAGTTTTTAGAGTTCCATCCGTACGAGGAAATGTCCCCCGAAAGGCCGAACGGGTGCCAAGTCGGGATATCGCGAGAAGAGGTCGGAATCCAAGCTGCCCAGAGGGGCAAAGTGGCATGGAACAGCCCCCTCCGCATTACTCAACGTGGCACGGAGCAGAATCAGCGCGATGGGTAGAGTGCCACGTTGCCTTGCCTGCTGCCTCAAGTATATAAAGGCCTCACACTTAGAAGTTAGATTATTTTCAATATATACACAGCACCTCGAGAGAGTACGAAGAAGCCAAGTAAAATCATCCAATTACGCCACTAAACGCCGTCCAAATCCAAATAAACTCCGGTATTGAAGTATAATCTGTAGGGAGCATCGCTTATGGAGTTATTCGTAAAATACGCCCGAAAAATCATCATCACCCATCGAGCTTAAGTTGATGGAATTGTTCCAAACTAGTGTCGGGTACGATCACGCGCCTAAAGTAAGTATTTCTCCCTTCTAGATTCCCGAGAAATTACGAGTTCTTGATCGTCTTTCGATAAGTTGAAGTATAGTCAATATATATATAAAAGTTATGGTTTTCTTCGAATATAGTAATAAAGCAGCCCTATTCTTCCGTTAATATGATTACAGTTGAGAAGGGAAGTTGAACACTAGCCGAAACTTGCCAGTTAATCTGTAAACAAAGAAACGAGGTATGTTAAGGCATTTTCTTCGGCAAGTTAGTTTCTTCAGCATAGTAGTCCAGTATGAATCCCAAGAGTTGGCATGTCAAGAGTATGTTATCATGTCTAGTTGTTGTTGTCAGCTGGAGACTCATTATTGTTTTGTGCCGGATTATACCCGTATAGCTTCCGTGACCACCCCAGGGTTAATAGTTGTGTCGCCACCCGCAATGGGCGAGATTACGCCAGCTCACGGAGCGGCATGCCATCCGTAAGGGACTAAGATGGGGATCCGCATCCTCATATGCCGTAGCTGGACTTATACACACCCACGCCGAGCGCTACGCCTGTGGTGTAGATATCAGAGTACCTGCACTCAAACACAGCTACAGTTAGGGGCCGTGGGCCCAATTGCAAACTCAGGGATCGGTGGCAGGACGCTTATATTGGTAGTTGACTCAGTATGACCGGATAGGGGTATATAGATTGATGTGTACTACTAGGGCTAATGAGGGCCTGTGTGGGTTATTCTCATGGCCGATTGTACCTTTCCGGCTTATGGGAGCGTGTGTTATGCTTGCTTTAGTTAATGAGAAGCTAGACAGTAAGACGCTCTCGCTTGTCGTGCATGACCCTACCCTCCTTATTATAGTTATTTTTAGTCGTGATTTGCCTACTGGCTATCTTCACCCGCTTTACTTCCCGCCATTGCCGGGCCTATTTCTTTGACTTTTGAAGTTATTTAAAGTTACCGTTTACATACTCGCATCTGTGGTACTGACGCCCTCTTCTTGGGCACTGCATTACTTGCCTACAGGTACAGATAGACGGGAGCAGGTCCCTCGTAGTCCCGGTCAGCCGTGACAGGCCGCGCCCCCCCTTCCGAGCTTGTCCGATAGAGGTTTACTTCTTTTGTTTGTATAGTATGGTGGCTCGCCCCCTATCCCGACAATCTTATTACTCCTAAAGGCTTGCAGATTGCATTACTTCCCTGTGGTTAGATAATATCGGTCGTGTGGGGACCATATGTGTTTTAGACTAAGTGTGCGCTATGTGGGGCCCCGTTTGTATTGTTGATTGGTGGCCTTGTCGGTCGAGGGTTGTGGATGGCGCCGCTATATAGCCCGTTATTTTATTGATTCCGAATTAGAGTCGCCCTGCACCAGAGGTGCATAGCTCAGTCAGCTCAGCAACTGTGTCCTAGTAGGGCACTGTGTGCCAGTCATACTCCTAAATGTGACAAACTTGGCACGAGGTGTCGTATCCCATAGAGTCCGCAAGCCGTGCCAAGTAGAGTCTTGTCTATGGATGTGTTTTTAACCACATACTATAGGCAGTAAGGCCGCAAAGCTATTATAGGCTAATAGCTCTTCTTTTCTTATTCCTCGCCAATATGCAGGAAGATGTGGCAATATAGGTTGAAATCCATAGTATCACATACTTTTGCTTACAGAAAATGTCGACCAAATACACCCTACGAGTGTGAGGTTAGATGTACCAGCGGGAGAGGGCACCCAACAGGGTGCCTCACTCGGTCGACCGGCCAACTGGAGGACGATACTCTGAGGTATCATCTCAACCTCCCCCCAGCAGTCTCCACCACGTAAGGAGCCGCTTGGGACGTCCGGTGTGACGGCACCGCCTCCGGCAGTTTCTATACCCGTACTATCCGACTCAGCGTGTCGGAGCGCAAAGGGTTATGCTAGCACGTATGATGGCTGCTCTCGAAGACTCATCCAAAGGCTACCTACGCTGCAATCTTTAGGAGAGCCTCGTAGCTCGAGGGTCCGAGAGTTCCTATCACTAAGTCCCCCGCACCACAGGATAGATTGGACCGAGGACCCCTGTGGACTTCTAAGACCGGGGGATGTAGAGGGATTTTCGTGGTGATGCATGCTAAGCACCCACAAAGTCGCTGAGTTGGAGGTATTCGGCTAATATGGGACATTGTCGCATCAGTATGAGTTGGGAGAGGTCCCGGAGGGAGAGATGTTTCCCTCTGACCTGGCCCAGCTTCTCGTAGAGGCTTTTCTGGATCATTACCTACCGCGAGAGATTCGATGTCTTGACACCGCTCTCACACTTGGAGCAAGGGGTCGGTGGAGTGCTGAATATGCCATGCGGTTTGTTTCCTTGGCTCGATATGCGCACCCTTTATGGACACAATGCCAGCCACGCACACCGCTATTATGGGGCTGAACCCAGAATATGTTGAGACCTGCATTACAGCCACACTACGAGAGGGTATGGGACATCGCCCGTGCAGGCTTTTGCCTGTAATATTGAGGGTAATGCATACCGGCAACGGAGATTAGGGAGGACAAGTCGAGCAAAGGTCACAGTGGGATGTACTGGTGAATTACGTGGAGGAGTCTTGGGAAGGACCTAGGCCACAATTGTCAGATAGGCCGCCAGACCCCGTCTCCACCACAGCGGCAGAGAAGCGGTCTAGTCGCCGGTGGGCACGTGAGCCCTACGAAGGTTCGGCTAGTAGTAGGCTCACAAATGTGCCAGAGGGAGTGGAGCAGAAAGTGGTTTACAATACCACTTTTTCCCTATTGCAGCCGACACCACTCTGGAGCATGCAGGTATGGTCCACAGCATGCTGCATTTGTAGACAGGAGGGTCACCAGATGAGGAATTGTCCAGATAGGGGTCAGGGTGACCAGATCGACGTGATAGGTCCTCAATGATCACGAGCTCTAGCATCCCGGGCAGAGCGTAGGCCCTCGCTTCAGCTTTGGCAGAGGCCGAGGAAGAACAGGGGCCTCTAGTTTAGGTGCTGGCCCAGACTGTACTTATGCACTACCAGAGCGACAGGAGTCAGAATCGTCACCAGATGTTTTGACAGTATACCAGCATTTGCTCTCATCCTACTTATATGTTGATAGATCCAGGATCCACGTTGTCCTATGTTACACTATTAGTGGCTCGAAGTTTAGTATTATGCCGGAATTGCTTCGGTGACCTTTCTTCTCAGTGTCTATGTCCTCGTTAGTGACTCATTATAACCAGAAACGGTCTATCTGGGGTGTATGCAGAGTTGCCACTGTGCGTACTACGAGCGTAATTTGATAGAACTAAATGGTTGATTTTGGATGCTACTAAGGGGTATGGATTGGCAAGCTCCATGCTATGCTAATGTCAGAATGTTGGACCAAGATTGTCCGATTACACTTTCAGGAGGCAGTACGGGCTGGAAAGGTAGTATAGCCACGCCAAAAGGTAGGTTTATTTCCTATCTTCGGGCAATAAATTGATAGCAAAAGGGTGCATTTATCATATTGTCAAAGTTCGTATGCTCCTGCAGCCTCCGGCCCTCAGTCTATTCCAGTGGTTAATGAATTTCCTGACGTATTTCCAGATGAGCTTCATGGTATTCCCCAAGAAAGGGAAATGATTTTGCAATCGATCTATTACCAGCACCTACCATTCCATTTCTCCATATCGATGGCTCATTGAATTTCCGTAGAACTAAAGGAACACTAGTATGGATTTGCTAGACAAGGGCTTTATCAGGCCGGGTACCTCACCATGGGGTGCGCGCTCTGTTCGTGAGGAAGAAGGACGGCTCCCTCTGTATGTGTATAGATTATTGGCAGTTGAATAAAGTCACTATCAAGAATAATTACCCGCTACCCGTAATAGACAATTGCTTGATTAGCTACAGGAGCGAGGTATTTTTCAAAAATTGACTTAAGGTAAGGATATCATCAGGTCCGAGTTCGTGAAAGAGATATTCCAAAGACTACCTTTAGGACCAGATATGGCCACTTTGAATTTCTAGTCATGTCCTTCGGACTGACAAACGCCCAAGTAGTGTCTTTTGCGACCTATGAAAAAGCTTTTAATTCATACCTAGACTTGTTCGTGATAGTATTTATCGATGATATTTGGTGTATTCCCACTCATAGGCAGATCAAGGATCATCTACGGACAGTGTTCTACCTTAGAGATCGCCACCATATGCAAAATTTTCTAAATATGAATTTTGGCTGAATTCAAGAGTTTCCTCTTGGGCCATATTGTGTCTATAGCCGGTATACGTAGATACGCGTAAGATAGAGGCAGTGAGCATGTTTAGACCTACCACTCCAACCGAGGTACGTAGCTTCCTTGGGCAATGGTATAGAAGGTTCGTGGAAGGATTTTCCACTTTAGCAAAGACCTTTGCACCAAATTGATGCGTATGCAACAAAATTCCACACCGAGGCATGTGAGCGTGAGCTTGTGAACTGATAAGACAGATTGACATCAGCGTCGGTGCTAGCGGTTGCCAGAAGGAACAGAGGGCTATGCAGTCTAGTTTGTGACGCCTCGGGTGTTGGGTTAGATGCTTTGATGCAACATGGTAAGGTGATTGCCTATGCTTCCGGGCCAAAGCATGAGAAGAACCATCTACCCATGACCTGAAGTTAGCCGCGGTGATTCATGCCTTGAAAATACGAGACACTACCTGTATGGCGTCCACGTAGATATTTTCACCGATCACAAAAGCCTCGCAGATATTTTCACCCGTGAAAGAGGGAATCTTCGGCAAAGGCCGCCGGTTGGAGATGTTAAAGGATTGCGATTGAATATTTTATATCACCAGTGAAGGACAATGTTGTAAAGGGATGCCCTTAGCTGCAAATCCATGGGAAGCCTGGGTATATTTACAGCCCGAGCGGTAGGGAATTAGCCCTGCACTGCATTAGCTAGCCACAATGCCTGATGGTAGAATCAGAGACAATGGAGCGGTAATCCGTAATACCGCAGTTGTCACATTGGTTTTAGGAAGGAAAGAATGGTAGTAAGGAAGATCCTATCCCCGGTTCAAATGGCAGTCAGGGTCCAAATGAGGGAAGTGATGAATTTCCAGTAACGGAGGATGGAGTTTTGAGATATAGGAGCGCCTCCCGCATTCCAGACGTGGTAGGGCTTCGCTAGCAAATGTGGGCGAGTGTACACTATGCCCGTACTCTCTTCATCCAGGTTCGACAAAAATGTACCATGACATAAAAGAGATTTACTAGTGGTCGGGAATGAAAAAGGGGATAGTAGAATTCGTAGCTCAATGTCCCAATTGCCAACAGGTGAAAGCTGAATATCAAAACCAAAGCGGACTCGACAGCGATATAGCCGTGCCTTTATAGAAATGGGAGGTAGTTAATATGATTTCGCAGTAGGGTTACCTCACACCAGGCGTAAATATGATTCTATCTCGGGGTAATTGCCGATGTGCTGGACAAAATCAGCTCACTCTCAAGCAAGAAGGGCTAACTTTTTAGCCGAAGATTATGTTATTCTATATTAGAGAAATAGTCTAATTGCATGGTGGTGTTCCATTGTCAATTATCTCGATGTAGGGGCAGAAATGAGCAGCTAGTTTTGCAATCTTTTCAGAGGCTCGAGGATGCAGTGTTATCCTCGGGCGTGATGCCTCTTCCATCTCGTACGTAAGGCATAGAATGCCAACTTTACGCCGAGGATATGTTACGGGCGTGTGCTAGATTTTGGAGGCGCTGGGATGAACATCTATCGCTCATTGAATTTGGCTTATAATAATAGTTATCATTCAGCAATTCAGATGGCGCCTTATGAAGCGTTATATGGGCGGAATTGCCCCGCCCTAGTTGGTTTGAGGTAGGAGAATCGGCATTGATTGGGCCAGATATTATTCATCACTAAGAGAAAGTAAAGCTTATAAGGGAACGTCTCGTCGACCGGCGTGAGCCGCGAAATCTTATGCCGATGTGCGCGAAGAAACCTAGAATTTAATGTGGGTGACTGGGTTTTCCCCAAGGTTTCACCGATGAAGGGTGTGACGAGATTTGCAAAAAGGAAAGTCAAATTTCGAGGTTTATTGGGCCTTACTCAGATTCGCCGAAGGATAGGCCAGGTGGCTTATGAATTGGATTTACCTCCGTAATTAGAATCCTTTTCACCACTTTTCATGTATCAATGCTGAGGAAGTGCATAGGAGATCCCTCCCGGATTATCCCTATCAAAGACATCCAAATCACTGAGGAGTTAGCTTATGAAGAAGCTCCAAGAGCTACATACTAGACGGGGGCAGGTCCGGGCAAGCTAAGAACTAAAGATGTTGCTTCCGTTAAAATGTTACTAAGGAAATAAGAACCGAGAGGAGATGACCTGGGAAGCATGAGGATGATATGAAAACAAGATATCCTCGCTATTTTAGACTTAGTCAGATTGTGCACTAGAGGTATGTTGTTGATGTTGTTTCATGTTGCATTATATACATGTATTTGTGGAGTAGTTGACTTTAGTCTATTGTGAAATTAATGCTAACGCATGTTGTGGAGTACCCGTATTGGACTTTTCTGCATTTCAAGGTTTTTGGATAGTCCATATTGCTGTGGAGACTCTAAATTTTTCAGACAAGTAATTGCAAGGTTAAGGTTCCTACACGTAGAAGTTAACATTCGAGACGAATGTTCTTAAGGGGGAGGATGTTACACCCCGTAAGTTTTTAACGTTTAGTCGGCTCATTCAAGTTGGTTGAGAGTTTAGAGTGTCATAAATACGAGGAAAGGGCCCGGGAAAGGCCGAATGGGTGCCAAGTCGGAATTTCGGGAGAGGGAGAGGTCAACCAAGCTGCTCAGAGGGGAAAAGGGGCACGGAGCAGCTCCTCCGCTGCTAGCCAACGTGGGAACGGAGTAGAATCGCACGACGGGCAAAAGTGCCATTGCCACTTTGTTCATGCTGCATGCAAAAGGCCTCCACTTAGAAGATTATTGAAATATATACACGGCCGCACCCGAGGGAGTACGAAGAAACCAAGTAAAAATCATCTCGATTACGCTGCTAAACGCCATCCAAATCAAAATTAACTCAAGTGGCTGAAGTATAAAGTTGTAGGGAGCAAGGCTATGGAGTTATTTTCGTAAAATATGCCCGCCAAATTTTGTCTTCCCACCGAGCTTAAGTTGATGGAATTGTTCCAAACTAGTGTCAATACGATCACGTTCCTAAAGTAAGTATTTCTCCCTTCTACATTCCCAAGAAACTATGAGTTTCTGATCGTCTTTCGATAAGATGAAGAATAGTCTGTATATATATAAGTTATGTATATACTGCCGCTATATAGCCCGTTGTTTTCTTTTGATTCTGAGTTCGAGTCAGCCCTGCACCAGAGGTTCTCAAGCTTAATCAGCTCAATGGTTCAAGTCCTAGTAGGGCACTAGGTGATAGGGCCAAGTGCCTCCCAAGGTGGGGCGTGACAATTAAGTTTCTTTAAATTTTATATGGATTAAAGCAATTTCATTAAGTACCCAATAATTGTGATATCGCTAGATATAAATTAAGATCATTTAGACCTAAAGAAATTGATGAATATATTGAAACATAATTGTGCTCAGCGTATTATAAAAATAATAGTTGATATAAATTTCTATTTATCTTAATAAATATTGTCTTTGTCAAGGTTGTATTGCTATACAAATGCAAGATATAACATAAAGTTTTTTCTTCAAACACCTATTTGCATGTAATGTTGCTTTCATATTATCATATTCTACAAAAATAAACAATTATTGATACCTATTCAAGTCAATCCAAGATACAAGCAACTTATAAAGCAAGTGACTATACATATGGAAAATACGTGGTTTTTCTTTTAAAAGAAGGTTTCAATTGTAACACCCTAAAAGTCCCAAAGATCAAACCCAAAAGATGAAGTAGCGAAACCGTGAGAAAACTAAAAATTTCCCCTTAGTACGAGTCCTCGTACGACTCATGATATGAAGGTACGAGTCATACCAATAATCCTCGTAGCATGAGTGTCACAACCCGAGTTTATACCCCGGACGAGACACAAATACATGGAGTCATAACTCCCAAGTCATCCCATGATCCATCATAGCACCGGTAATATGAGTAATAATATAGCGGAAGCTTTAAAAATTAATAAAATAAAACATTAAGAAGAGAAACTAAATCATAAAAATTTTAATACAATGAACCAGCAAAACTCAAAATTTGGATCTATGTTTGTGTCTCAAAGCCATCTATCTCTACATGAGTTGCCGGACAAGACCTCAGCCAACTATAGAGTCTAACTGAAAGAAATATGACTAAAGAGAAATAATCATCATCCTCGAAAGATGAGGACTCACCACTGGTGCAACTGAGAACTCCTGGACTAGATCTGCTAACGGTGTTGAGATTGAGAACTTGCAGTCATATCATTAAACGATACATCATAAAAGGTATGCATCAAGATTGAATATACCGAGTAAGTAGGAGAAACAAAACACGAAGAATAAAAATAACTCGAACCACAAAGAAATGCAATAACCAATGATCTTGGGCATAATTGCGTACCCAAGTCCTATTTTATAACTTAAATTAGCTCAAGTGTTGATCTCATTATACACTTACAATCTTATGTGATTTTATGTAAATTTGGGTATACACTAACCAACACATTAGCCCTGTTTGTAGGTGAAAATGCATATGAAGGACTAAAATAAGGATGGTGGAAGTGAAGAAATGGAGTTGCCAATTGCAAAAGTTGGCAAGAAAGCATGTCATGGCAAGGGGCTGGCTGCGTCGCAGCGTGCCACGCGTGCGTGTGTCGCGCCAACGCCGTGCCACGCTGCCATGTGCGCGGTAGAAGGCAGCAAAAAAGGGCGCCTACGCGCCAGCGTCGTGCCACGCTAGGCATTGCTGCGCGCCATGCCGTGGGTCATGCAGGCCATTGTAGCTCCTGAAATACTGCAAGCGCCATGTTGGCCATCGCTCCATGCCTCGGCCAAGCATGTTTCCAAGGCACTTTCCAAAGAAGCCTCCGCATTACTCCGTGGCAATGAGGCAATGAGTGTTCAGCCTGTTCCACGGAGCCATTCCATGACCGGACAAAATTTGTAAATTTCTATTTACTATAAATTAAACCTAGCTTCTAAAATCTTTTTGTCAAATATTTTCTCGAAACCGTAAACGAGCGAAGGGAGAAGTGAAGAACTCACCTAGTGGTTCACTAATTTTACATTATCTTTTACCTATTCTTTGAAGTACTCTACTTTAACGATGTTTTTAAGTTATTGTACGAACATGAGTGGCTAAAACCCTTCCTCTAGGATGAGGCCAAGGTGATATTATTGTAATACATGAATTCGTTTTGGTTTGAGTGGTTAATTGTTGTTTTGTCTTATATTCTTTAACATGGTTGTTTTTATGCTTTATCACCATGAAAATACATATGTTAAACTAGGTAAAAGCTTGAAAGAGTAACCCTAGGCTAGAACAAGAGAATGTAGGGGGCAAGCTCTTATCTTACGATAGGATTCGCAATTAGGATAAATAATATACCTAAATTGGCTTACTTGTTTGATAACACTGATGATAGCAAGACACCGGCTAAGAATTATCACATCACCGCTCATAAAGTAGTTGTGAAGCTAAGTTAGGTTAAATGATTAGAGGTACAAAAGTCCCTGATCAAGAGCACAAACCTCGTAAACCACATCCATATAGTTGAATTGCCCACAAACTAGGATGTCACATCCTCGCTAAACGATGTAGTTGTGAGGCTAGTTTGTCGTGTTTAGACGCTCGAGAGACCATGAACATTGCGGCATTTTCAACTAAGTGTGAGACAACAATTGATAATTTCATACTTGAACCATTACAGTGTGTGCACGCATGATTATCCAATCTTAGCTCTTGCTGCTTCTTATATTGTTTCCAGATTGTTTCCTTGTGACCACCCCAAAAACTTAATTATACTTTTTACCGAAAACTTCTATAATCAACACCTGGGAAGGTTAATCTCACACTTGAACTTCATAATTTGTTGAATTGGTCCAGTCCCTGTGGATTCGATATCCGACTCTTAAAAAGGGCCACTGTATTACGTGTATGACCGCACGCTAAGGAAAAGTGCGCTGGAGCGCAACAAGTTTTTGGCACCGCTAAGTCAGGACTTGGCGAAGTTTAGTAACTTTTTCTATTTTTGTGTCATTTTTAATTTCCGTAAGTGTTGAGAAACTTGGTCTTAACTGATATATTGCAGGTGACAGTTGTCTCCGCGTAGCTGGCAAAGAATAGAGAGCTAGTGGAACCGTGCTTGAATTGAATGTCAACTTCATTTATGCAGGAGGGAAGATCTAGAGCGAAAGCTAAAGAAACTTCGTGAGAGGTTACAAATAAACACCCACCGCAGGGAAAGCTGAAGTTGTTACTCGAAACCATGGCATCCCGACCAGTTCGCGAAGTGGCGATCCCACTAGCGACAAATGTGCCTCTTTAGTATCTCGCAAACCGAACCTGGAGGGAAATTTGAATTGAAACAGAATATGGTGCAACCGTTAAGCATTCTAGTGGACAAAAGATAAGCTCAAGCGTATTTCCAGAGGAGAACTTGTATTCGCTTGGGAGATCCAAGTCATTATTGAGAGACTCGCCTCTATCATCGCAGTTCGATGAAGTGCTAGCCTCCATACCTTTGTGGAAAGTATAGACCCGCACACAAAAATTTACTAGACTCTGCATCGGGAGGAAAAAGCATTAGAGAAGACTTGCGATGAGTTGTACACTTTGTTGAACAGATTGCTCAGGGAAATCCAGAGTGGCACAAATGAGTCATCGAGAGGGTCAGGAAGAGAACAGCAGGTGGCTGATAGAGGTGGATGGTGTAAATGCCTTATTACTCAGCCTAGCATCATTTCATATCAAATGATGACTCGGTTCAATAAACCGAGTATGAACCAACAAAGAGGACAGTAAATGCGCCTCTCAAAGAAGCTCCTAGGTTGTGTGAAATCATGGAAATAATGGGCATAATGTAGAATCATGTGGGCAAATCCTGAATCGGTCAATTTTGTTGGGAATGTTCAGAGGAACAATCAGAATTTTGTGAAAAATTACAAATAATAATTGGCAGAGCCACCCGAATTTTTTTTGGGGTGGAAATCAAAGGCAAAGTTACTAAATAACCTCAAGAATAAGCAAAGAGTCACAGCAGTAACAAAGTGTAATGATGGCCAGTTAAGCAGCAACATTGAGGAGAAATTGCAGAAGATTATGGAGACACAGACCCAATTAGCAAAGAATCAAGAAAGGATGGCATCAGATTTGAAATAGCAGTTGGCCACCCACAATCTAGAGAGCAGATGGGTCAACCAGCAGTTGGCTCACCACACTAGACCGCATAGAGGATTACCCAGCTGACATAGACAAACTCCCCGACAGGTCTATGCCATCAGTCTGAGGAGTGGCAGGGAATTGGCAAATGCATCACCGAAAGAGAGGAGAAATGAGGTGCAACCGGAGTTGGTTAGAAAGGAACCATCCACTGACAAGATAAACGTCACGCCCGCCTTGGGGGTATGATCGGCACCTAGTGCCCTACTGTGACCTTAACCGCTAGATCACGAGCCTAAGCACTTTCCGGTGCCCTCGGCTGGCTCTAACTCGATTCAAAAAAATGACGGGCTATATAAAGGCTTTAAATACAGCCTCCGGCCAACTATGCCTATAGCCACCTGTAAGTAAACAATAGCTAAAATCGTAACAAAAGAGTATGAAGGAACCTATCCAGGCAGACAAGTCCACCACGTTGTCTAGTTACTTCGAATCAAGGAAACAGTGTTAAACAGCTACGTGACCGATAAGGTCACCGCTACCAACTGAACGAGGCCTCACACGGCCGTCATAAACAACTAAGGCATACACACGGCCTCAATAATGACTTGTATAGCTAACTACAAGGAATATGCAATCTCGCAAGCCTCTAAGAATGGAGCACATGGTCGACAAAAAGGGCACCGGCCTACCCATGCCTGGTGTACCAACAAAAGAAAAAGGATAAACCTCTAGCTATCTAGTTCCAGATGACTAGAGCTGATGACTCTGTATGCTAGCTAGAATCACGAGGGATCGGATTCCTCGTCTCTGAGTATCTGCAGGCAAGTAATGCAATGCTTCAAACGGCGTAATAATTGCAATTTGAGTATGTAAAGCAACAACTGGAAAAATAAACTCAAGACAAGCAATATAACTAATTGAACTGGAAGTAGAAGGAAATAGACTGGGACCGACTGAAAATATGAGTTCAAGACTGTCTGCAACTATACTAAAAGGAGTAGGTGTCATACTCAAATGTAGCATTCTAATGTCGATCTATTCATATCTAGTTTAACATGGCATAATATAACATAACATAACATAGAATAGCACACATAAACCTTACCCGGCCCCCATAAGCTGGGAGGTACAACCAACACTCAATCTATACCCCTACCCCGGTCATCCCATCTCCCATAGTAACTATAAGCATCCTGTCGGTCCCCCCCGGGTATGCACTTGGGCTCGGTGAGCGCCCCACTATAAATGTACCCGAGTCCGGGAGGACTCGAATGAACACCTCTGCCACTCCGGGCACGGACGGGGGTGTATAAAAGCCGACCAAGGCAAAAATGTAGGCACCCAGCATCCCATCTTCGCCCCTGGGGATGGCATGCTACCCGTAGAGCGACGTATCCTCGCCCTCGGGGGACGGCAGAAGCCGATATAGCTATTAATCCCGGGGCTAAGCCATGAATGCTAGGTAATCCAACCTCAAACAATACAAGCCGTCTCAACTAGTAATACTAACTGCGTATACCACATGCCGAAACTAGTGACAATAATGTCTATGTATATACTACATGCTGAAACTAATGATAGTGATATGTATGTATTTAATACATGTTGAGACTGATAATGGTATATATATAATCTTCTGTCATACTGTGCTGAGTTTAATACTTAACAAGATATAATTTTTCTGAGAATCATGTTGTATAACCGAGTTTCATAGTAACATGATTTACTAACATGCTTTCTAAACTTCATTTTAGGCTACCATTCTATTTCTGAAATACTTTACAGGAACTTATATTGCTTTACTAAGTTTTGATCGAACACGATAATATCCTAACATACTTTACTAAATCACATACTGGGCATGTTGTACTATTTCTTACACTTTCTACTAGAATTTATATCGTGCTAGTAAGTTTCACGCTATACATGACATGATGCTTCCAACATCGTACTAAAATTTATACTAAGAATAATATGTGACTTCTGAAACATTCTACTGGCACTTGAGCTATGTTATTATTATAACGAGCTACTAGCTTGCCGAAGAAACCGGTTTACATACCTCGCTTGTCGGCTTTCCAGCTAGCTAGCGTAACTCGACCAATATTCAGCTATTTCTTCCAACTATTCACATTCATAAATACTAGAACCAAATTCAATAATATCCTGGAAGAAAAACATCACTTTTAATATATATGTAGCCAAAACTTTGTCTTTTATCGAAAAACAGACGGAAACTCGCTATTTCTCTAAAGTCCGTGGGAGAAATACTAACTTTAATGCTAGGAGCACATTGACACTAATTTGGAGCAATTCCACTTACCTTAGCTCGGTAGCACGACGGTTCGCCGATCGAATTTTACGAAAAATTAAGTCCATAGAAACGCTCGCAGCTTTATACTCCGGGGTATCTAGATTAATTTTAAGTTTGGATCGCGTATAATGGCGTAATTCCAAGGAAATTTTAAAGAAACCTTCTTGCCCTCTGTTCTTAGCTGTGTTCTGTGGGTATTCTCTAGAAATTATGAAATTAAAATGATTAAAACCAAAGTTTGGAGGCTTTTATACTTGGGTTTCTGGACAGGGCCTCCATGGCACGGCGCCATCACAGAGGCCCTCCCTCTGTGACACGTCGCCATCGCAGAGGGCTCCCCGCCCGGCTCCTCCCGTGATGGTTCTGTGATGTTCGTCCAGTCTTCCTCCAGGCCTTTTTCTAGCATAATGGTATTTAAAAACTCTTAGCCAACATGCGAATAGGCCATCTAATTGTCAATTTATGGGGTAAAATATCCTACCCCCTTAAGAACATTCTCCGTCCTCGAATATAAACTTCTACTTATAGGGGTCTCAACTTACTCGACTTACTTTTAGAAAAATTTCGCAGAGTTTCCTGTAATATGTGTACTATCTCAAAAACCCTGAAATGCAGAATAGTCAAATATAGGTACTCCACGCAATACTAATATAGCATTCATAATGTAAAAGACTAGAGTCGACTATCTCATTTATACATATGACATAAGGAATTTCATATGATAACAATACTAATATACCTCTCGACTGACTAGGCTTGGAATAAGTGAGGATATCTGACATTCATGTCTACCCCGCTTCCAAAGTCATCTCCTCTCTGCCTTTTCCTGTTACGCCACAAAGACCTTGACAAGCAATATCTTTAGTTCTCAATGTACGAATCTCGTCTTTCTAGTATGGCTACTGGAACCTCTTCATAGGCAAGCTCTTCTGTAACCTAGACATCTTGGACTGGGACAACTTCCGGGAGGGGTCTCCCTATGTACTTTCTTAGCTGTATTAATGCGGGAAAACTCGGATGAACGGACTCTACTCCCGGGAGGCAAGTTCTACCATATGCCACTTGGCCTACTCTCCGCCGAATCTGATAAGGCCCAACGAATCTCTGGACGTGAGCTTACCTTTCTTGTCGAATCTCATCACCCCTTTCATTGGAGATACTTTCAAAAAATACCCGGGCCATTTACCTTAAATTCCAGGTTTCCTGCGCCGCACATCAGCATACACTTCTAGTGGCTCTGAGCAGTCAGTAGGCGTGCTCTGATGTTTTTACCTTCACTCTGACTGATGAATAATATTTGGCCCAACTCGCCGACTCTCCTACTTCAAACCAAACCTCGACTAGCGACTCACATTTTCGTCCACAAGAATGCCAAAGCTCCTCAAAAGGCGCCATCTGGATAGCTGAGTGGTAACTATTGTTATAAGCAAACCGATCAGCGGAAATGCTCATCCCAACTACCTCCAAAATCCAACACGATGCCGTAGCATATCTCGAGCGTTTGAATAGTGTGTTCCGCCCTTGTCCACTCCTGGGTCTGAGGTGAACGCTTAGCAACTCAAATTAATTTGCGTTCCCAAACCTCTGAAACGACTGCCAAAATCTAGCTGTAAATTGTGCTCCTCTGTCAGAGATAATAGATACTAGAATACCGTGTAATCTAACTATTTCTCTAATATACAAGCTGCGTAATCTTCGGCAGAGAATGTAGCTTTCACTTGCAGGAAATGGGATGATTTCATCAGTCTGTCAAAAATAACCCAAATTGAATCATGTCTATGCCTGGTACGGGGTAATCCTGCTACAAAGTCCATTTTATTGCTTCCTACTTCCAAAGAGGCACAACTATGTCCTCGAGTCAATCCACCGTTTCGGTGTTCCGCTTTTACTTGCTGGGCGCTAGGACACTAGGCTACAAATTCTGTAATTTCCCTCTTCATACCTGGCCACCAGTAGATTTCTTTGATATCGTGGTACAATTTCGTCACGCCTGGGTGGATAGAATATAGCTATGTGCAATGTGCCTCGCCATAACCGCCGGCGGCTTCCCCAAATATCTAGAACACAAATGCAAAACCCTTACATCGCAACACTTCATCCTCGTTACCTGAAAATCCGACGCTTTTCCTTGTGGAATTTTTGTCCTTAAGCTGAACCAGGCTATGATCTTCATACTGCCGTTCCTTTACCTCCCCAACTAATGACGACACGGCGGTGCTCAATTACCGCTCTATTGTCCTCTCGTTTCTACTACATGAACGGCTAAAACTGGCTAATTGAAGTATTTGTCTGGCCAACTCCCGCCGCTCGGGCTGCAAGTACGCCAAACTCCCCATAGATAGGTGGCTGAGGCATTCACTACGTTGGCTCGCTCTTCGGGTGATAGAATATTTACATCATAATCTTTCAACAATTCCAACCAGTGACGCTGTCGTAAATTTAACTCTCTCTGGGTGAAGATATACTGTAGGCTCTTATGGTCGGTGAAAATATCCACATGAACGTCGTATAGGTAATGTCTCCATATCATTAGGACGCGGATCACTGCCAGTTCCAGGTCATGGGTAGGATAATTCTTCATGTTTCTCTACCGTTCGGAAACATAAATCACTTACCATGCTGCATCAACACACATCCAAACCCAACACCCGATGCGTCGTACACTGCATAACCCTCTCGTACCTTCCGGTAATGCTAACACCGGGCGGAGGTTAACTCGTCTTTCAATTCTTGGAAACTTCCGCTCACATGCCTCGTCTAATCAAAACTTTACTGTTTTCGCGTCAGCTTAGTCAGAGGTGCTACTATGGTGGAGAATCCTCAACGAATCTTCTATAGTATCCTGCTGTCCTAGAAAACTGCGGACTTCAGTGGGAGTGGTAGGTCTGGTCCACGTTTTTATCAGCTTCTATTTTCTACATGTCTACCTATATACCAACAGATCCGACACAATATGCCCCAAGAAAGCTACTGAGTACAGCCAGAATTACGTTTGGAGAACTTGGCATACAACTAACGGTCCCAGAGAATCCGAGCACCGCCCGTAAATGAGCTCCGTTGACCGCCTCTAAACAAGAATACACCGTAATATCATCGATAAACACTATCATGAACATGTCCAGGTATGGTCTGAATGATACTGTTCATCAGGTCCAACAATGTTGGCGCATTCCGTCGCCCCAAAGGACATGACTTAGGAACTCAAAATGGCCGTATCCGGTCCCGAAGGCTATCTTGGGAATGTCTCTCACTTGACTGAACCCGACGGTATCCTGGACCGTAGGTAAATCTTGAGAAATATCCTCCGACTCCTCAGAATCGTCAAACAAATCGCCTATTCGGGAAGCGGATACTTATTCTTAATCGTAACCTTAATCAGCTGCCGGTAATCTATACACACATGCGGAGCTTAGCCATCCTTCTTTCTTACAAACATAACCGGCGCACCCCAAGGTGAAGTACTCAACCCGATAAAGCCCTTATCTAAATGTATCTTTTAGCCGCTCATTTAATTCTCGAGTTCAAGCAGAGCCATACGATACTGAGGGAATTGATAAGGGCCGAGTGTCCGCAGCAAATCAATTGCAAAATCTATTTCTCTCTCGGGGAATACTAAGTAGCTCATCTCGGAAATACTGTGGAATCTATTAACCACTCGGATAGATTGAAGAGTTGGAGGCTCTACCCGAACATCGTGAACTCGACCAGGTGGTAAATACAGCCCCTTAGCTATCAATTTCTCGCCCAAGAGTTAGGAAATAAACCTAATTTTTTGGCGTAATTGTACCGCCTCCACTATCGTACTACCTCCCCGAGTGGAATCGGACTGTCTTGTCCAAAGATTCTACATTTGCATAGCATGGAGCCAACCAATCCATACCATAATGGCGCCGAAATCGACCATTTCAATTCTACCAGTCTACTATGGTTCGATGATCAGCAACCTCTACCGTACACCCGGCGATGCATCCTTCTCCGCTATAATGGAGTCACTGACGGTGGATACTGAAAAGGGTTGCTGAAGGCACTTTGGTGCAACACTAAACTTTCAAACCACAAATGGAGTAATGTAGGACAAAGTGATCTCGGATCAATCAATAATACATAAGCAAGGTATGGGCAGATAGTCATCATACCTCCACACAACATCGTGTGACGCTTCAATCCCGGCCTCGGTAAGGCATATGTGCGGCTTGACCCGTACCTACACTCTGGAGGCCCCTGATCTGCCCCGGCCCCCGCCCTCGTTGAAACTAAGGGTTTGTGCCCACGGTGATACGTAAGCCGTGACTGCGGATGCCTTATCTTGTCTATTCCGGTCCTCCCGACTCTCGGCTGGGCAATCTCTCATCAGATTGGCCCTCTCTCTTGGCCACAAATATAAATATCCGGTGGAGCCATACCTGCATGATCCAGGCGGTCGATCGCATATAGGGCAAAGTGGTAGGGTATACCTACTCTACTCCGCTCTCCTCTTTAATGGTGAATCTATAGTCTGTGAACCTCGCGGCTCGACGCCCGCGGCTGAATCTGCCCTCTGTGGTTGTGGTGGAGGTGGGGGTCTAGGCGGACTATCTAACAATCGTGGCCTAGGTCCTCCCCGCGAGCCTTTCTCTCGTAATCTCAACTGCCTATCCTCGCGGCGAGCCCCCCGACAACCCTCCCGATCTCCCGGGCCGCCACGCCTCGATGCCCTCAATATTCTCGCAAATTTCAACTCGGGATATATCCATGTCCTCTCACAAAAGGTAGCCGTAATACAAGTCTAAACATATTTGGATTCAACTCCCATGATGAAGCGGTGTACTCTAGATGCCATGGTATCAACAAAGGCCGGTACATACCGGCCAAAGAATCAAACCTTATTGCGTATTCCCGAACACTCATGGTCCCCTCGGCTCTAAATGTAAAAAACCGGTCCACTCGGGCCTGTCGAATCTCCCGTGGCAAATAGTGATCCGTAAAAGCTCCTCGGTAGCCGGACCGGTCGGAGGGGAAACATCTCTCCCTCGACCTTCCGCCTTTCATACCACAACACGGTGATATCCCTTTGCAACCAAATGCTGCTAATTCAACCGATTCCCGTAGGCGTGGCATGCATAACCTGAAAATTTTCTACATCTGATCTAGAAAATCCCGAGGGTCCTCTATCCGGTCCGTACCTGTAAACTCTGTGGTGGATTCGTAGCCAAAATTCCTGCACTTCTAGAACTACCGGGCCCTCCCACGATTCTGCAATTGTAGACTAGATACGACGCCGAGCAAACATAATTTGTGCTAACATGACTACCGTGCCTCGACCCTCCCGGTCGAAGGTATCGTATAGAGGCCGTTGGGAGGTGGTGTCGCCCCAAGTGGCTCCCCGATGTAGTGGAGACTACCGAGAAGGCTGGGACGATGCCTCCAGACACCCTCCGATCGAGCTGTTTTTAAACGAGGGTGAGGCATCCCCGCCGGTGCCTTCCCTCGCCGCAATATCCAAGCTCCTAGCCGTGATAGGATGTCGGTTCTCTATCTCGTAATCAAAGAATATAGAAAGCTCTAGGGACTACACTCATACCGTACCGCTCTACAACACGACCGAATAAGAATAAAAAGCAACCATCCTATCATGCCTTGCACTTCCTACCTATAGTATGTGGTGCACAACACATCCATAGGCAAGACTTCATTTAGCACCCGCCGTACTCCCTAGGATACGACCCGGTCTCGATACCGAGTTTGTCACGCCCTGCCTTGGGAGGCATAACTACACTCCGGTGCCCTACTAGGACCTCGAACCTTAGACTGGGCCGAGCCAAGCACTTTCCCCGGTGCCCGGCTGGCCTCTAACTCGGATTCAAGAAAACGACGGCTATATAACTGGCCGTAAATACCAGCCTCCTACGACTAGGCCTATAGCCACCTGTAAGTAAACAACAGCTAACCAAAACAAATGTAGAGTATGAAGGAACCTATGAGTGCGCCAAAAACTTATGAGTGTGCCAAAAACTTAGTAGTATGAGTGCGCCAAAAACTTGTTGCGCTCCAACAACACTCGCAAGCGTACGCGGTCGTCACATAAGTAATACAATGGCCCTTTTTACGACGGACATCGAATCCACCAGGGACCGGACCAATTCAACAAATTATGAAGTTCAAGTGTGAGATTAACTTCCCCAAGTGTTGATTATAGAAGTTTTCGGTAAAGTATACTTTAAGTTTTGAGGTGGTCACAAACAATCTGGAAACAAAAGATAAGAAGCAACTAGAGCTAAGACCTGATAATCATGCAATGCTACACTTTTTAATGGTTCAAGTATAAATTATCAATTTTTGTCTCACATAGTTGAAAATGCAATGTTCATGGTTTCTTGAGCCTCTAAACACGACAAACTAGTCTCACACCCACATCGTTGAGCGGGGATACATCCTACCCGTGAACAATTTAACTACATGGATGTGGTTTACTGAGTTTGCACCCTTGATTATGGAGTTTCATACCTCTAATCATTTAACTCTAACTTAGCTTCACAACTACTTTATGAGCGGTGATGTGATAATTCTTAGCCGGTGTCTTGCTATCATCCCATGTTATCAAACAAGTAAGGCAATTTAGGTATATTATTTATCCTAATTGCGAACCACCTAAGACAAGAACTTGCCCCCTACATTCTCTCTTCTTGTTCTAGCCTAGAGTTACTCTTTCAAGCTTTTTTACTCTAGTTTAACATATGTATTTTCATGGTGATCAAGAATAAAAAACAACCATACTAAAGAATATAAGACAAAACAACAATTAACCACTCAAACCAAAACGAATTCATGTATTACAATAATATCACGTGGCCTAAACCCGAGGAAGGGTTTTAGCCACTCGTGTTCGTACAATAACTTAAAAACATCATTAAAGTAGAGTACTTACAAGAATAGGTAAAAGAGAATGTAAAATTAGTGAACCCTAGGTGAGTTCTTCACTTCTCCCTTTGCTCCTCTACGGCCTTAAAATATTTTGTGACAAAAGATTTTAGAAGCTACGGTTTAATATATAGTAAATAGGGAATTTACAAATTTTGTCCGGTCATGGAATGGCTCGTGGTACGAAGCTGAACGCACCAATTTGCCTCTGTGCCATGGAAGTAACACGGAGGCTTACCGGAAAGTTCCCTCGAAACATGTTTGGCCGAGGCATGGCAAGCCTGACAACGCGCAAGGCACTCCGCTACCGGGCCGTGCGCATGGTCTCGCGTGTGACACGGCTTGTGGCGCGCAGCAGTGCCTAGCGTGGTACCGTGCGCCGGCGCTGCTAGCCGCCATGGTTTGCTCTCTCTCGCGCACATGGCTCGCGTGAATCCAAGGCCGGGCGCGCATGCACAAGTGGGCACACCGGGCCGGCGCGACCAGTTTGCCATGGCATGCTTTCTTGCCAACTTTTGCAATTCACTTCCAACTCCATTTCTTCACTTCACCCATCATTATTTAGTCCGTCATATGTATTTTTCACCTACAAAACAAGGACTAATCATGTTGGTTAGTGCATACCCAAATTCTACATATAAAATCACATAAGAATGTAAGTGTATAATTAGACCAACATGACTAATTTAAGCAGAACAGCACTTGGGCACGTAATTATGCCCAAGATCAACCAATTAAAATGCCGAAACTCAATAAAATGCAAATGTACTCCAGATGGTCAAGATGAGCCTGCCTTTGATGGTCAAAGACATGCCCTAAATCAAGGAGCATCGATCGGAAATATGGCACTGAATGAGAAATCTGAAACGATTTTGAATCGAGCAAATCTGAGATTGAACTGAACTAACTAGTGGGAGAATCTATAACGACATATAACCACATGAGCTAGAAGTGTAGTCCGATGTATACACCCCATCTAGGGACCTAACATACCTTGCAATGTGGTATAAAGGCATGAATTGGGTGATCACAAGTCTGGGGCCATAACGCTAATAAACCTACGGTGGTAACATAGTTCTGGGGGAACCTGGGTGCGCTGGAAACTCCCGGTCCACTCGGTGGTAAGTCCTACTCCCACCTGGATAGTCCTCAGACTAACTACTAAGCCGACAACTTAAACCGGGCCTAAGACTAAGCATAGGGAATACTATCTCGTAAGTAACTTGAGAGCCCTTATCAGACAGGATTTCTATAGCTAGTGTTCTAAGACTGGCCAGAGCTGCTTATCTGGAAGCGTCATAACCGTCTGAAAAACAAACCGTAATCAAAGGGGTCCTACAAGGTCAAAGCCGCTTATCTAGAAGTGTCATGACCTACTAAAGAACTACTAAAATCTAATCAAGTCTAATACGATAATTGGGATGCACCACTGATACCTCAAGAATTAACTGTAGTCAAATTGATCAGCTGACATTTCTGGAAAATATTGAGTGTAATAATCTGAATGAGACTGGACATGCATATATCTAACTAAAATTTCCACATACACTAGCAATGGGATCACAAACTGAGAATCAAGCTACAGGAAACTAGTCCAACACACAAGATTTTAAATTCTATTGAATTGAGAACTAGGGCTAAATCATTCTTCCAGATACAATTCTCACAAAATTCTAGAAATAGGGAATAATAAAGCAGTTAAAAATCATGAGAAATACTCCACTTGAAATCTAGAAATTAGTCCGATAATTTTTCTACATTTCAAATCCACAGGCTGAACCGATAAAGAAAATAGAGAAGATTTTGGGGGAACAAGAGAAGAACTATTCTCCCTTGTTGAATTCCCCACATACCTGATAAGAAATCCCTGAGGAAGAAAGCTTGAATTTCTGCAATTGATGAGGAACTTTCCCGTTTTGAGAGGAAAAGTCTGAAGCCTTACGATCGATACTCAGAGCTATATAGGGAATGAGGGGAAAATCGCTTAATTGTTACACCCCTACAAGTTTCTAATGTTTAGATGGCATATCTGTGCTGGTTAAGAGTTTTAGAGTAAAAATACATACGAGGAAGGGGCCTGGGAAAAGATCGGACGAGCACGGCCGGGGCTACGCGAGAGGAGCCCTGCGCCCGCCGAAAGGGGCAAACATGGCATGGACCATGTCCTCCGTGGCAAGCCCTCAAATTGGCGCGACAGGGTCCGTGTCACGGACCCTGTAATCCACCACCCAAGTTATATATAAGATCAAATAATTTTCATTGTTCACTTCAATAAAACCAGACCCGCGACTCAGAGAAGGAGAGAACGCCATTAATAAATAATCTCTTCCTTTACGCTAAGTGAAACATCAATAATTCAAATTACTTAACTCGAGTATTGAAGCTTAAGGCTATAAGGAGCATCGCTACAGAGTTATTTTCACGGAAATTCACCCGCAAATCATAAGTCCGCCGAGCTAAAGTTGTTGGAATTGCTCAAAACTAGTGCACGATCACAGTTTAAAGTAAGCATTTCTCCCTTTGGATTCTCAAGAAATTATGAGTTTTACCGTGTTCCGTCAAGTTGAAAATAGTTAATATTTCTATATAAAGTTATCGTTTCCATCGAATTTAGTACTGGAATTAGCCTCATTCTTCTCTAATACATATCATAGCTGAGAAGAGCGCTTGAATACGAGCCGAAGCTCGCTAATCAAGAATCGGCAAACGGTGTACATGTTAAGGCAATTTCTTTCGCAAATTAGTTTCCTTTGCATGATAACACAAATGAGTCCCGTAAGAGTACCAAACATTCCAAATATGATTAGTTGTTGTTACTAGCTGAAACTCGTATTCCATGTTTAGTTTGGGATGGATTATGCCTGTATAGCCTTCATGACCGACCCCGTGGCTATTAGCTGTGTCAACAGACCCGCCAGGCGAGATGACGTCGCTCTACGGAGTGGTATGCCATCCGCCAGTAATATTTAATAATATGAGGTCCTAGGTCCTCATATGCCGTGGTTGGTTTTTATACACCCCCGTCGAGCATTGGTGCCGGGGTGAGATACCAGAGTCCATCTGACACATGCATTGGCCGCCTACAGTCAGGCCGAGCAGGCCTGGGCTTGTAGACCTGTGGGACCGGTGACGGCTATAGTTACCAAAGCTGACCCAATATGACCTTGATAGGGTATGCTATTATAGATTGATGTATGCTCTCCCGCGACTTATCGGGGCCCCGTGGGTTGTTCTCAGGATGGTTATACTCTTCCGCTTATGGGGGCCAGGTAAGGATCTTGTTTGCTTTAGTTATTGATAGACTAGATATTAGAGAATCCAGCTACTTAGGTATGAATCCTATCCCTTTTCTTTCAATCATTTTCGCCATATCTCTTTCTTTCAGTCATTTACAGCTATCTCCTTACATATTCGTGATATATTGTACCGATGCCCTTCGGGGGCGCCGCATTACCCGCCCGCAGTACGTATAGACAAGGAGCAGGTCCCACTTAGCTCAAAATGTGATTAGTAGTAGAGTCGGCTCCTTTCCTCCGGAGCTTATAATAGAAAGTTTACTCCTTTGATTGTATAGTTCATGGGTTAGCCCTATCCCGGCCATCATATTACCCTGAGGCTTGCATATTGTTTCTATTTCCGTGGTTAGCCGTTATTGGGTCGTGTGGGGCCCATATGTTTCGCCTTACGTGTTAAATGTGTGGGGCCTTGCTTATTGGCAGATTGGTGGCCTTGTCAGCCATACTTTAGCTTAGTACCGGTTTTACTTACGCTCATAACTAAACAACATGGTGGTCTTGTCGACCCGCATAGGATTCCCCTCGTTATCAGCTTTCTATTCTCGTTAGTTGTTTTCCTTGCTGTGTGGTTATAAGGCCTTGTCAGCCGGAGGTTGTATTTACAAATGAGATATAGCCCGTTGTTTTCTTAATTTAGAGTAAGCCTCGGCACTGGGCGTTTGAGGCCGCCAACTCGCCGCTTCAAATCCTAAGAGGCATCAGTGCCAATCAAGCTCCTGGCGCGGGGTACATCATCCCTCTAAATTCCTCTCAAATTATACTTAAATGACGTAGTTTAGTGACTAAATAGGTGAGAAATTACAAAATATCCCTGAATAAAAATCTAAAACTGACCGACAAAGAACTAATGGGTCACTCAATGAGTCGTTGGTTGAGACCACAACTCGTTGGGACCTCTCGTTGGTCCTACCGCCAGGGATAAGATCACTGGATTCGATAATCTGGGATACCACTGCCGCGCCCCATATTTCTGTGGGAAAGCGAGATATAAATATGACAACTTGAGTGTTTATTGTGAAAGAAGAGTCGCTACCTAATGATTTGAGGTGCGCGTAGGGGGCAACGTTCTAAGCTAAAAGTCTCCGCTTTAGTTATCTATGTTACCAGAGTCGGGCAAAGGTTCAAATTACTCGAAAGGGTGTTAGGCACGCGAGGTCCACAAACAAATCTGCTGTGATCCATTAATTTGTGGGGGAATTATTATAAATCAAAGATAATTGATTTAGCCATATTATTTATTTAAAAACTAGATTGATAAAATAAGTGAATAAAAACGAAGAAACTAAAGACAAGCGAGAAGAAATAAATTGGATAGTATGTATTCAAAGACAATTATTATTACCTTTTAGAAGTTACAACAATGGGAAATTCGATTTTAAAGTTAACAAAATATACAACAAGTTGCAAAAAATGATTATAATAAACACTTACAACTGGGAAATGTCAGTCACTTGGATAAACAAACAAATGAATTTTTTAAAACTAAGGGCCGAAATCCTCAAGAGGCGCCTACCCACCCTTAAGGGAATCAAAGCGATGTAGTTCTACCTAAAGAGGGGGTTATTTTAATCCTAAAGTGATAACCCCGTGCAACTTAAATAATATTTCACAATGATTTACATTGCTCGTGTTATCCAGCATCGACTATCATTTCCGCTACCCTTAATTAATTGATTATTAACTTAAAGCATTTCTAGGCGAAGAGAACTAACTTTCTAATATTTGCCTACCCATCCCAAGAAGCTTAGTGTCCAAGAGGCATTGGACGATTACTTCGGATTTTGGGTCTAAAAATCTTAGGTTTTTTTTTAATCGGTGATTAAACGTTAAAGAAACAAATAATAAAAAACACTTAGCATATAAGGTTCCAAATAGGCCTCTCTTTAAGAACATTCTGAAAGAAACATGATTTTTGGAGACGTAGGGACAGATCTTAAGGCATAATTTATAAACACACGGATAAATCCTACAAGCATGTTCTCTAATGTACAAATATTATATTTACACATTTAATGCAGTAATGCAATATATATCAACCAGAATGTATTCATATATGATTGTGCATGACATTTATTCAGCATTTTTGGCAATGGTTAAGTGTCACGCCCGCCCGGGGGTAAGGATCGGCACCCGTGCCCTAAAAGGACCCGGACTACTAATCGGTGGGCCTAGGCACATCTGGTGCCTGGCTAGCTCTATCTCGGGTTCCTGAAAACAAAGGGCTATATAACGGCTGTAAACACAGCCTCCGGCCATCTGGGCCTATAGCCACCAGACTTTAATAACAATAACTGCAAACATACTCATAATACGTGAACCTATGCGGGCCGACAAGGCCACCATGCTCTAGTCATCCGAGACTCAACAAGAAAATACTGGAAAGCTACGTGACCGGCAAGGTCACCACTACTGTCAAGCTACGGCCCCACACGGCCAACCTAAAAACAGAAATACTAAACAGCTATACAACCCGCACGGCCTCGCACGACGCTCAACCGACCACAAGTGAGATAGTATATACAATTTGCAAGCCTCTATGAGTAATAATAGAAATGATCGGGATAGGGCCCTGACCTACCCATACTGTACATCAAAAGGAAAAGAGCTAGTCTCCTCTGAAAATCAGACTCCTGGATGACAGGAGCTGATGACTCAATGTTCTGGCCGGAATCACGAGGGATCGCCTCCTCGTCTATTAATACCTGCAAGTAAGTAATAATGCAATAATTTCCACTAGGCACGCACTGGGCTGAAATGGCACATGCAAAGCAACTGAAATAATACAACTGAAAACAACTGAATATAATAACATAACTAGCAAAGCTGTATGGCAAGAGACAACTGAATCAAGTAGCCGGTATGAACCAATCACGTTTCGTACCGATAGGGCAGTAGGGCGCATTCGTGGACGCGACTTTACCCATTGCCTAAGAGCAAGTATATAGCACATAAATAGATATACAAGTAGCAAGAAAGAGCCAATACTAACCCCCATAAGCCGGATGGCGCCAAGCAAGCAAACAATCTACAGACCCCTACCTCGGTCAAAACTACCAAAATAAGTCACTCCACTCACTCCGTCCACCGTGAGCTCCTCTATCGGCCCCCGGGTCTCCGGCTCGGGCCTCGCCTCTCGATATAAGTAACGTGTCTGAGTCCGGGCATTCCTGTACAGTGTCTGCAACAGATAGATGTCTGGTTCCCTGGAACTCTCTGGGCAGGGCTACCTGAAACGTAGGTTAGTGTACCTCGCTCCCGGAACAAGTCAACAGTGGAGACAAATCGTAATGCCGATCGATCGAAGCATGGGAAAGCTTCATCCCATCTTCATCCAAGCTGGGACGGCATGCCACCCTCAAAGTGACGTAAACCTTACCCGCTCAGTGGGCGACACGATTACTAACCCAGGGCGGTGAGGATGCTCAATAAGGGGCCCTCACGCCACATCAAGTCTCAAACAAGCAAATAAAGACATATAAATAGGAGGCATGTATAACCGAAAAGACTATCTGAAATCTCGATTTCTTATTCTCGATCTCTTTCTCTACTATACTGATTCTTTTACTACTTATACTGATTCTGAAATCTTCTTTAACTGATGGCTAATCTGTAGCTAGATACTACTATCCGTCTCAATGGCTAATTCGTAGCTAATATCTCCGTCTCGTCCGAATGGCTAGTCCGTAGCCATAGAATCGCTCGAATAGCTAGTCTATAGCCATAATACCGTCTGCTCATCTTACTTTAATAACTTTTGTATTCTGAAAATCTGTTTTTTTATTCTGCTACCATGCTTGCTAATCATACAATAGGCTATACTGAATCCTAATGCTAACTCGCCCTTTGGCGCATGCTTTTCTATCTTCGGACTCAATACGATACGGCAACGCAAACCAGATTTACTAAACTTACTCAATACTCAACACTGTTCCTGAGAACTCAAATTCGGAGTTTACTATGATTCACAAAGCTAAGGCTTACTAACTTGCCGAAGAAACTACTTCACATACCTTAACTCGAGTTATCCGACCGTCGGGCGAGGCTCGGTCAAGCATCTAGCCTGATTCTCCCAACTGCATTCATACACATCAATTAGCACTAAATACAACTCTATTCTGAAGGACGACGTCACTTTCGATATAATTATAGCTTCAAACTTAGGCTTACTTCAAAGATGGTCGAAAACTGCTATTTTTCGTAAGTCCGTAAGGGAGAAGTATTCACTTCATGAGCCCAGGGAGCACATTGACACTAGTTTGGAGCAATTCTACTTACCTTAGCCCGGTAGCGTGATGACGTCGCCGTATTACAAACAAAATCTGTAGGAATGCTCGCTGCTGCTCAATACCGCACCGAGGTTAATTTGGGTTTGACCACGTTGACAGCCGTAATCGGATGATTTTATATTAACTCTTTCGATCCCTCCTCTGTTTTCTACGAATTCTCTGGAAATTATATGGATAATGACCACCAAAACCGAAATGGGGATTTATATACTCTGGGCCCGGATGTGCCCAACGTATCACGGAGCCACGCGGTGGCCCCGCCCGTGTGACACGGCGCCATCGCTGAGGGGCTCGCCCGCCTCCTTCCGCGGTGGTTCGACAGTATTTTCGTCTGAATCTTTTCCCGAGCCTTTTCTAGCACGTATGGCTTTCAAATATGCTTAACCAACGTGCGAATAGGCATCTAGATGCCAGGAATCTACGGGTGTAACATTCTCCTTCCCTTAAGAACATTCGTCCGAATGGAAATCGCTATCTAGAGGACTTCTCAACTTATCTTGACTTACTATTTAGGAAAATTTCGGGCAGAGTTTCCTATAATATGGACTATTCCAAAAAGCTTGAAACGCGTAAGTCCAATACAGTCTCCACACAATACTATAAAGTTCACTTAATAGCTAAACATCAATCTTTCTCATTTCATACATATACAACTATAAGGTACTGCATAAATAATAATACGAACATACCTGTCAAGCCAGGCCTGGAATAAGTGAGGATATCTAGCTTTCATATCTTCCTCGCCTCCCACTGCCATTTCCCTGCTCCTATTATGCCATAATACTTGGACAGACGCAATATCTTTAGTTCTCAATCTGCGAATCTGTCTGTCTAAGATAGCTACTGGAACCTCTTCGTAGGCCGCCCTCTTCCGTAACCTGGATATCCTCGACCGACCGCTCTTGACGGGTCTCCTAAGCATTTCCTTAGCATGGATACATGAAAGACTCGGATGAACAGCATTCTAATTCGAGGCAAGTTCAACTCATATGCCACTTGGCCTATTCTTGACGAATCTGATATGGCCCGACAAACCTTGGGCTGATCTTTACCTTTCTCTTGCCGAATCTCATCACCCCTTTCATCGGAGACACTTTCAAAAATACCTTTTACCATTCACATCGAATTCCGTGTTTCTTGTCGTACATCTCGTATATGATTACCGGCTACTCAGGCGCCAATAAGCGTTCCGATAAGCTTTACTTTCCTCCGACCGCCGAACAATTTTGCCCAATCAACGCTGATTCTCCTATTTCAAAATAGCCAACCTACGACCGCATTTTCGCCCGTATAAATAAAGGCGCCATCCGAATAGCCGAGTGATAAGGCCGTTATTATAAGGAAACTCTATCGTGGGCAAATGTCCCAAATACCACCAATCTAGCACACACGCTCGCAACATGTCTTCGAGCGCCTGAATGGTGCGTTCACTCGTCCCATCTCGTTCCGAGGTGGAATGCGGTACTTCAAATTAATCAAGGTCATTCGCACTTCTGAAACGACTGCCGCACCCAGCCGTAAACTGGCTCCTCTGCCTAAATAATGGATACCGCACTGCACCCTGACTATTTCTTGGATATACAACTCAGCATAATCTTTCGGCCTATGAAGGTAGTTCTCACTCGGCGTGAAGTGAGCTGCTTTTGTCAATTTGTCTACTATCACCTATATAGAGTCATGTCTATGCCTGAACGGTAATCCTGCCACAAAAATCCATATTTACCGCTTCCCATTTCCGTAGAGGCACAAAGCTATGTCCCGAGTCAAAACCGCCGTTCGGGCGTTCGCTTTCACCCGGGCGCTAGGACACTCAAGGCTACAAATTCAGCAATTTCCTCTTTCATACCTCGGTCACTCCGCAGTTTTCTTTGGATATCGTGATACATCTTATGCGGCTAGGGTGGAGGGAATAGCGGGCGCAATGTACTGCTCATAATCTCAGCATGTCCAAACATCCGAACACATAGACGGTCTTTACAACGCAAAGACTCTCCATCCTCTCGCTACCTCGGAAATCTCGGGCGCTTTCCCCAAATGGAATGTAATCTTTGCCGACTAGGTCAGGATCCTCATATTGCCGTTCCTTTACTTCCACAACTAAGGATGACACGCCGATGTTCGAACTACCGCTCCGTTGTCCTCTCGTTTCTCGCTACACGAACCCACAGCTAGCTAACTCGGGATGTATCTCCCCTCGACTACTCCGCTACTCGGGCCGCAAATACGCCAAACTCCCCCATGGACTTACGACTGAGACGATCTGTTACAACATTGGCTCTTCCTGCGGTACAGAATATCCACGCCGTAATCTTTTCAGCAATTTCCAACCAAATACGCCGTCGAAAAACTCCCTCTCGAGTGAAGATATACTCAGAGGCTCTGTGACTGCTAAAATATTCACATGGACGCCATACAAATAATGTCTCCACATTTTCAAGGCGTGGATCACCAAGTGGCTAACTCCAGCCGTGGGTAGGGTAGTTCTTTCTATGTTTCCTTAGCCGTTCCTGAAGCATATGCAATTACTTTTACCATGCCGCATCAACACACAACCCAACCGAACACCTCGATGCATCGCAATATACCGAATAACCTTCTGTACCTTCCGGCAATGCTAACACTGGGGCGGAGGTCAATCTGTCTTTCGCCCGGAAACTCGCCGCATGCCGTCCACCGAAATCCTTTGCCGCCACGCGCCTGGCCGAGGTGCCGCAATAGTCTAGAACCCTTCAACAAACCTCCCCGTAATACCCTCGCTAATCCCGCAAAGCTACGGAATTCGGTCGGAGTGGTAGGCTTAGGCCATGATTTGACTACTTCTATTTTTCTCGTGTGTCAACTCCGTATACCAAAGTATCCGGACAAAATGTGCCCTAAGAAGGCTACCGAGTTAAGCCAATTCACACTGAGAATCCTAGCATATAACTGGCGGTCCTCGAGGACTGGAGCACCGGCCCGCAAATGAGTCCCAGATCCGCTTCTTTAGCGAATACACCAGAATATCATCAATAAACACTACAACAGGTCCAGATATGGTCCGAAAATACTGCTCATCGTGTCCATGAATATTGTCGGGCATTCGTTAACCCAAAGCATGGCGACTAGAAATTCAAAGTGTCCATATCGGGTCCTGAAACGTCATTTTAGGAATATCTCTTCACGTACTCGAACCTGGTGATATCCGGAACCGCAAGTCAATCTTGGAAAAGTATCTCGGCTCACAGACCGATCAAATAAATCATCTATTCTCGGTAGTCGGTACTTGTTCTTCACTCGTAACTTTATTTAGCTGCCGATAATCTATACACATACAGAGTGAGCCATCCTTCTTCCTCACAAATAGAACTGGCGCACCCCATGGTGAAGTACTCGGCCCGATGAAACCTTTGCTTAACAAATCTTTCAACCGCTCCTTTAATTCTCTCGAGTTCCTGGGCAGAGCCATACGATAGGGAGTGAATTGATATAGGCCGAGTGCCTGGTAACAAATCAATAGCAAAATCTATTTCCCTTTCTGGGGGAATACCAGGTAACTCATCTGGAAACACATCAAGAAATTCGTTCACCACCGGGACGCATCGGAGTGTCTTGGAGATTCTATTTCGACATCCTAAACTCGACTAGGTGGTAAATACATCCCTTAGTTATCAATTTCGCCTGAAGATAGGAAATAAACCTACCTTTTGGCGTAGCTGTGCTGCCTTTCCACTCCCGCACTGCCTCCTGGAAGTGGAATCGACCCGTCTTGGTCCAACATTCAACATTGGCATAGCACGGCACTAGCCAATCCATACCCATTATAGCATCGGGTCTATCATTTCTAGCTCTACCAGATCTACTGGGAATGGCGGTCAGCAACCTTCTACTGTGCACCCTCGGTAAATTCTGCTAGCTACAATCGAGTCACCGACGGGCGTGGATACTGAAAAAGGCTGCTACAACAATTCTGGTGCAATATTGAACTTTCGTGCCACAAATGGGGTAATATATGACAGAGTGGATCCCGGGTCAATCAATACATGCTGTGGCGGGAACAGATGGTAGTCATCGTACCTGTTACACATCTGGAGACGCCTCTGAATCATGTCTCTCTGGCAGTGCATAAGTACAGTCTTGAGCCTGGGTACCTGAACTGGAGGCTCCGATCTACCTCGGCCTCGTTACCGAGCTCGAAGGCCCACGCCCCGCCGAGGCCGGCTGGAGCTCGTGGCCCTACGGATCCCCTGTCCTGACTGTCTCTACCCCCTTGACCTCTGGTCGGACAATCTCTCATCCGGTGCCCCTCCTGCCCGCAAATATAATACCCAGAGAGCCATATTTACAAGCTCCTAGGGTGTGGCCGATTGCAATAAGCAAGGTGGTAAGGGTGCAAACCGCTTCCGCTTCCCTTCTCTACTGCGGGAATCTACTGTTCTGGAACTGCCACTGGGCTCCGACTGCCCTCTACGAGCATATCTACCTCGCTGTTGCTGCTCGTGGATGGAGGTGGGGGTCTAGGGGGCCTCGTCTCGATAGTCGTGGCCTGGGTCCTCTCTCGAACTCCCCTTGCATCTCGTCCCGATCTCGTCTCTCGCGGTGTTGTTCCCGATTGGTCTGTCTACTACTCTGTTGTCGCTGTCTAAGACCCTCAATGGTCTGAGCAAAGGCCCGTAATCGGGCGATATCCATATCCCCTTCGTAACGCCGCCGTCATACATGCCTCAAGATATTCCGCATTCGCACTCCATAATAAACTGGGTGGAACTCGGGCTGGGTACAGTATCAACAAATGTTGGAGCATAACGGGCTAAGGAGTCAAACGAAAGCATACTCGCGTACGCTCCTCGCCCCCTGCTCTGGATGCAGAAACTGATCCATCCGGGCCTGCCAGATCTCTCGTGGCAAGTAATGGTCTAGGGAAGGGGCTCAGAGTCGTCCAGGTCGGAGGGGTAACATCTCTCCCTTAGGACTTCTCCCAACTCTCGTACCACAATATAGTTGTATCCGGCAACCGAAACACTGCCAGCTCAACAGACTATGAAGGGGTCACATGCATAACTCGGAATATCCTCTGCATCTGATCTAGAAAGTCCTGAGGGTCCTCTTTCCCGATCTCGACCTGTAACCGGCGGGGACCCAGCCACAAAATTCCCGACCCCCGGAACCGGGCCTCGACCCACCGAAGACTCTCGCCGCACAGTGGCGGTGACTGGCGCTGTGTGGCCATCATCTGTGCCAACATAACTAGCCGCTACGAACCTCCCATCTGATGGCGAAGGCACAGAGCTATCGGGGGCGTGTAGTGCCCCAACGCCTCCCGATGTGAGGGGACTCACGAGATGGCCGTGATGAAGCTCTACACGCCCCCTCAGATCGGGCTGACTATCTGAATCTGAGGCATCCCGCTAGTGCCTTCTCCCGCCTTGTTGTGTCTAGTCTTGTGCCTGTGGCAGGGTGTCGCTGATATGCCATTCTTATCTCGTAGACAAAGAATACGATAAGTTTTAGTGGGACTTAACCCCTATACCGTACCGCCTATAGCACGACCCGACCGAGAAAGAAGAGTAACCATCGTATCATGCCTGCAGCCTCTCTGCCTATAGTATGTGGTGCACAACACATCCATAGACAAGACTTGACTTAGCACGGCTTGCACTCCCCGGGACACACTCCGCTTTCCGATACCAAGTTTGTCACGCCCGCCCTTGGGGGTATGATCGGCACCCGGTGTCCTAGAAGACCTGGACTACTAATCAGGGCCTAGGCACATCTGGTGCCTGGCTAGCTCTATCTCGGGTTCCTGGAAACAAAGGACTATATAACGGCTGTAAACACAAACCCTCCGACCATCCTGCCTCTAGCCACCTCTCTACCCGTAATAACAGCCTAACCGTAAACATACCATAATACGTGAACCTATGCGGGCCGACAAGGCCACCATGCTGTCTAGTCATCTGAGACTCAACAAGGAAATACTGGAAAGCTACGTGACCGGCAAGGTCACCACTACTGTCCGTGCTACGGCCCTACATGCCAACATAAAAACAGTAAATACTAAATAGCTATACAACCGCACGGCTCCGCACCGGGCCAATCGACCACAGGAGATAGTATATATAATCTGCAAGCCTCTATGAGTAACAATAGAAATGCATCGACAAGGCCCCACCTACCCATACTGTACATCAAAAGAATAAGAGCTACACCTCTGGAAAAATCAGACTCCGGATGGCGTATTGATGACTCAATAGCCGCATGGCCGGGAATCACGAGGGATCACCTCCTCGTCTCATGAGTACCGCAGTAAGTAATGCAGTCAGTTCTACCGGGCGCCGGCATCGGGCTGCACGAGTATGCAAAGCAAACTGAAATAATACAACTGAAACAACTGAATATAATAACATAACTAACAAATCTGTATGGCAAGAGACAACTGAATCAAGTAGCTGTATGAATCGAATCATGTTTCGTACCGATGTGCGCAGGCGCACTGTGAGACGCGACTCGCCTCGTCTATTAGCAAGTATATAGCACATAAATAGATATACAAGTAGCAAGAAAGAGCCAATACCAACCCCCATAAGCCGGATGGCACCAAGCAAGCAACAATCTATATACTCCCTACCCCCGAAAAAAAACCAAATTTCCAAAAATAAGTCACTCCACTCATCCGCTCACTGAGCTCCTCTAATGCCCTCAATCTCCTACTGGGCCTTTGGCCTCCATATAAGTAACTGTGTCTGGGTCTGGAGAACTCCTGTACAGTGTCTACAAGATAGAGTCTGGTTTCCTGGAACTCTCAACAGGGCTACCAGAAATAGAGGTTGTACCTGCTCCCCGAACAAGTCAACAGGAGACAACCGTAATGCCGATCAAACTGCTATGTGCTTCATCCCATCTTCGTCCAAGCTGGGAACGGCATGCCACCCCTCAGAGTGACGTAAAACCCACCCGCTCAGTGCGGGCGACACGACACAACCCAGGGGCGGTGAGGACGCTCAATAAGGGCCCTCACGCCACATCAAGTCTCAACAAACAAATAGCACATATAAATAGCAAGCATGTATAATCAAAAGACTATCTCAAATCTGATTTCTTATTCTCGATCTCTTTCTCTCTGCTTTATACTGATTCCTTACTGATTATATGATTCTGAAATCTTTCTTTAACTGATGGCTAATCCGTGAGCCGTGATACTATCTCGTTCAATACACCAGCCAATATCTCGCCCGGCTCAATGGCTAGCCCGTAGCCATAGAACCGCGCTCTCACAGCTAGTATGTAGCCATAATACTGTCCGTTTTATCTGCTGATTTTACTTACTAACTTTTATTATGAAAATTCGTTTCTTTTTATTCTACAAACATGCTTAAGTAATCATACAATAGGCTATACCGAACTGGGAATGCTAACTCGCCCTTTGGCGCATGCTTTTCTATCTTTCGGACTGAATACGATACGGCAACGCAAAACCACATTTACTAAACTTACTCAATAATTTCTCAACATTCAACTCTGAGAACTCACTACGGAGTTTACTATGATTCACAGTCTAAGGGGCTTACTAACTTGCCGAAGAAACTACTTCACATACCTTAACCTCGGAAGTTATCCGACCTGCCTGCGAGGCTCGGCCGGCACTCCAGCTGATTCTCCCAACATGCATTCATATACATCAATTAGCACTAAATACAACTCTATTTCTGAAGGACGACGTCACTTTCGATATAATTATCGTCTAAACTTAGGCTTATCGAAGACAAATAAAACTTGCCATTTTTCGGTAAGTCCGTAAGGGAGAAGTATTCACTACAAACCTAGGAGCATATTGACACTAGTTTGAGCAATTCTACTTACCTTAGTCTTGTAGCTCGATGATTTGTCGACCGTATTTCGCGAAAACAAAATCCGTAGGAATGCCTCGCCGTTAAATACCTCTTGCACTCCTCGAGGTTAATTTTGGGTTTGGACTACGTTTGGACAGCCGGAATCGGACGATTTTGTGTTAACTCTTTCGTTCCCTCTCTGTTTTCTACGAATTCTCTGGAAATTATATGGATAATGACCAATTAAAACCGAAGTGGGGCTTTATATACTTGCCCGGACAGCCCAACATGCCGGAGCCAACACGGGTGGCTCCCGCTCCGTGACGGCTGCCATCGCGGAGGGGCTCTGCCCCGGCTCCTTCCAATAGGCGGTGGTTCGACAGAATTTTTGTCTGATCTTTTCCGGGCCTTTTCTAGCACGTATGGCTTTCTAAATATGCTTAACCAACATGCGAATAGGCCTATCTAGATGCCGGGAATCTTACGGTGTAACAGGTTAACTAAGGCTTGCAACAATGAAATTCCTAAAAAAGACTTTAATTAATAAATCACATTGACAAAATGCACTTCAAATTTAACCAGATTATTACGTATGAGAGTAGCGTTAATTTGACAAGCGTAATGTTAATTACAACAAAGGGCTAGGAAGGCAAATTTCAAATACGCATGCTTCATATGAGAACAAACTATTGTAAGATTTATTACCTATATCCTAGATAGTATCTAAGACCGAACAGTAACATATAATGTTATAAGTGAACTAATTTAATAATTTTTAACATGACCAATTATACTTACATTAATCCTATATAGGCACGATATTTGTCCAATTATAAATTTATCAATTTTATAATTAAGCCTAGTCTTATGAAACTAAAGTGGATTGTTCATCAATGGTTATTAGCAGGCAAATCCATAACATAAATAAATTTGAACATACATATAAATTAGGTTCCTATATGCATAATTTCTAACTAAACAAACAAGTCTGCGGGTACCTCTTATAGAGATTACTAAAGTTTAAACATAAAAAATAGGTTTTAAACTAAATCATTTAAGACCCTATAGGTATGATTCTAATGTTGCATATATTATTAGAAACCTATGAACATGCTCCAAGGTGAATTGGAAATTAGAAAGAAAACAAAAGAAGGAATAGAACCCCGCCTTCATAAAACCCCTTTTTAATCTATTAGCATTCATTTACATTATTACATAGAAACAAAATAAAATAACTGAAATAAATACATCACAAAATACAAATTTAAATTGACTAAACTACAATCCCTTCGATCTCGGCACTTTCCTTCCAAATCAAAGGGTAACCTGTTAAACGAGCTTATATGACCAATTTTGCACACGTATTTTATTCTGAATCTCAGAAACACAATTAATTAATCAAACATTAATATAAAAATATTTACTTCCGGGGCACGTTATGTTACAATATGCACATATTGATCCACATAAAACTCGTATTATTATGAATGATGCAAACAACAAGTTCAAGTAGTGCAATATCGAGATTAAAAAATAGAGAAGTGAACTAACCGGTTAATCAGTAAGAATAAAACGACAACCAGAGATTTCAAAAAAAGAGCTTTTCCAAAGAATTGAAACTCGAACTAAACATGTCAAGATCACAAGGATCTCGTGGATCCCGAGCAAAGGCTCGTGTTGGAGGCGGGGGCAGAAAAGAATATGAACTTAGAAGGAACGAAGCAATAGTAAAGTAATATTTTCCACAGTGTTCAAATGAAAATAAAAGGAGAAGAAGGGCTACTTTTATAATGAAGTAACCAATCCATTAAAAAAATAAAGGGTGAAAATAATAATAATATTTGTAAAGGATGTACTTCCTTACCAATGCACTAAAACGGTACTCATACCAAACAAATCTATTATTTCATAATTAAATGGGCACTAAATTAATTAAAGGAATGGAGAATCAATCATGTAGTACTCCTCTAATCCTAAATTAAAATGAATAAAAAGAAAGAGAAGCAAGCTGTCACTTAATATCTTAAAATAAATTTTAAAATTCCATAATTGTATATAGAAGATTAAGTAAATAAAAATATTATACATACTCACGACATAATAGGTCAAACCAAATTCAGAGAAGAAAACAATTGAACAAAAAGAGATTTACCATAAATACTCATCTAATGTTGAAGAGAAGAATAAACATGGAATATCTAATCATAAAAGAATAAAAACTTAACTTAAATAAGCATGTATCAAAGTTGTCAACAATCAGCAAGAGGGAATGTAAATCACAAGAAATTCATTTGCACATAACAGTTGAACTTTTGCCAATTATAAATAATTACGAAATTGTCTTATAAATATGAATCCATAGAAACGACAAGCAATTGGTAAAGAATAACTCGCAGTAAACTTGCACAACTACCAGAAAGATTAACAATTAAGCAGAAAGCAACGAGGACTGTAATAACAATGGTCATATATACCCTTGTAGATACAGAAAAAATACAAGACCCCAATAAATGAGTTTATTTTAATCAAGGAAGTATACCCAAGATATGTATAACATATAGACAATGATTTTCACAAGAACAATTTATTACAAGGATAGAAACAAAAATAGCATGTATATTTAGACGCTTCTATGTGATACACAAACACGAATAATAATTAAAAATATTTTCGAACAAGCATAAACAATAATTAATTCTAGATCTAGTTTAGCAAAAACGAGAGAGAGAAGAAGGAAGTTTTCAAAATATCAAGTGAACCATCACGATGTATCTGTCTGCATCCATGACAAAACTGTCATAAACACGTCATCACCGATGGCAACGTCGATTTTATGTTGGTTCGTGTTCGGTGGTCTGTGGAGGTAATGGTGAGTGTGGCATTTCGGTGGAGAGAAGGGGAATAGAAGAGAGAGGGAAAGAGATCCGCTCTAGGGTTGGTTTTTATTCGGTGAGGTGCGAGGAGAGGGAAAACGGGAGGGAGATCCAGCGACTATGGCATGCGACCGAATGGGGGGAAATGTGTGGCGGTCGGAGTTGTTGTGGTGTTAGAGAGGAGAGGCAATGGTGGAGAAGGTCGGCTCGCCGACGTTACAGGCGCCACGCAGCAAGTCTAGTTTGCGGCTGGAGATGGAGAGAGGAAGGGTCTAGGTAGAGTTCTCTGGCCACAAAGTGGGCCGGAAATAATGGTGAGAGGGGAACGAAGAGGAGAGTTGAGAGATTGAAGGTGTAAACGGAGAAAACAGAGGGAGGTGCGCCGGTGGTGGTTTTTCAAGGGTGGAGGAGAAAAAGGAGACGAGGATGGTGATGAAGAAGATTAGGGGTGGAGATGGTGGCTGGTTTTTACCGGTGAGAGAGTTTAGGTGGGGGTGGTTGGTTTTACCAAACAGCTAATGTCTACCGAGATGGAGACCGGCGAAAAGGGAAAAAACGAGAGGGAGAAAGGTGACTTGTGGCGCTCGGCGTAGAAGGGGAAAATGGGTTAGGGTTTGGGGAATTGGTAGGTTAAAAAGGAAATATTCATTGATTTAATCAGAGCCATTGGATTAAGAGGAGTGGACGGTTAGGATTTACTCAAAAATTTCGGGGCTCGTTGTGGATAGGAGCGCAGTCATTGGTAGGGTAAGAGTTAAATTGAAATTGAATTAAATTTAAAATTATTAAATTACTAACTTGCCAAAATAAAATGTCTTAAGGCATAAATTGGATAGAAAAAGGCTAGAATCGCATAAAATGGGTATAAAGTGGCTAGATTTAAATGAATTGGATGAAATTGAATTTTAGCCGTTATTAAATTAATAATAAACATACACTCGTAAAATAATAAAATAGTTTAAATTATGGAAAATCATATAAATATTATTATTAATATAAATAAGTCATAAATTTGAGTATACTCATGTGAATATTATAACTAATAAATTATTATATTTGTAAATGATTCAAATGACTAAGAAATAAAATTAAGTATCATATAAACTTTCTTATTAACATAAATAATTTATAAATTCAAGTAATATTACTACTGTTACACTTCGTAAATTCCCGGAACATAGTGACCTATCTCAAGGTGTTGGCTAAGCGTATCTGAAGGCCATACATGCTAGAAAAGGCTCGAAAAGATCGAACGAGAAACCAGTCGAACCATCACTAAGGAGCCGGCAGCCCCTCCGGCGGCGCGTGTACGGAGGTGGGGCCTGCTAAGTTGGCTCTCAGGATACGCGTTGGGCCTGTCCAGGCCCAAGTATATAAAGCCTCCACTTCGTTATTTCATATCATATCTCTAATAATTTTAAAACCGTGCGAGAGAACGTGAGGAAACACGCAAAGTAATAGAAATTATCGCCGATTACGCCGTCGTCAAACGAGTCTAAATCCAAATTAACCCCAAATACCGAGGTATTTAGCAGGGAGCATTCCTACGGATTTAGTTTCGCGAAATTCGGCCGACAAATTGTCGTGTATACCGCTAAGGTAAGTGGAATTGCTCCAAATTAGTGTCAATGTGCTCCTAGCCTTAAAGTGAATACTTCTCCCTTCCGACTTTCGAGAAATAGTAAAAGCTGACTGCCTTTCGATAAGCCTAAGTTTAGGCTGCTATAAATATATCGAAAGTGACATTTTCTTTTCAGAATATTGATGTATTTAGTACTAATTGACATATATGTGAATGCAAACTTGGGAGAAATAGTCAGAGTAATCGACTGAGTTCGTCCGATAGCCTGACAACTCCGAGGTTAAGGTATGTAAAGCCAGTTCCTTCGGCAAGTTAGTAGCTTTAGTCTGTGAATCATAGTAAACTCTGCAACAGAATTCCCGGAGTTGAATGTTGAGTATTGCTCCGCTAAGTAAATCTGGTTTGCATTGTTATATCGTACTCAAACCAAAGATAGTAAAGCACGCGCCAAATGGCGAGTTAGCATTCCGTACTCGCATAGCCAACATGTGATTAGCAAGCATGTTGTTAGAATAATATGACAGATAATCAGAATACAAGTTAAAGTAAAATCGTATAGACAGATAGCATCTTACAACAGACAGCCATATAGACAGATGATATCTTGGCTACAGACAGCCATACAGACAGATAGTATCGCCACAGACAGCTATGCTAGATAAAGATTATAGATTCAGTATAAAAGCAGTATGAGAATCAGTATAACACAGAAAGAGATCAGGAATAAGAAATCAGTATTCAGATAGCATTTTTCGGCTTAAACATGCTTGCTATTTATGTGCTTATTGATTGTTGAGACTTGGTTAAAATGCGAGGGCACCCTTGAGCGTCCTCGCCGCCCCCGGGTTGGTAATCGTGTCGCCCTACTGAGCGGGTGGGTTTGGTCACCCAAGGAGGGCATGCCGTCCCCAGTTTGGACTAAGATGATGTAAAGCTTCCTCATATCAAAGTTGATCAAGATTATTATACGTAAAGCTTACAGTGCTTAGCGCCAGAGCAGATTCGTATACAGCTTTCAAGCATAGATACAGATAGGAGTCCTCCGGACTTGGACACGGTTATTTATATCGGAGGCTATGGCCCGAGCTGGGGACCCAGGGCCGGCAGAGGTGCTCAGTTAGCAGATGAGTGGAGTGACTTATTTTTGGCTAGTTATAACCCGCGTAGGGGTATATAGATTGCTTGTTTGCTTGGCGCCATATGGCTTATGGGGGTTGGTATTGGCTCTGCTGCTATATATATGGTGCTATATAATAGTTAATAGATTGCAGGTCGCCGCATCTACAGGTACGCTTCTGCCCCACGTCTATTTGTAAAAGGTTTGATCCATCTTATACGCTCTTTTTCATATTCAGCTATCTCCCCGGCCGTTCGTAATTGCTAGTTATGTTATTTGTATTCGCTTGTGGCCCAGTTGCTTTGCATACTCAATAATAGTGGTACTGACGCCCACAAGCTGCATTACTTGTCTGCAGGTACTATAGACGAGGAGGCGATCCGTGATTCTAGCCGCCTATAGAGTCATCAGCCGCTCCTGGGTCATCCGGAGCCTGATTCCAGAGGTGTAGCTCTTTTCTTTATTATACAAGATGGGTAGGTCGGGCCCCGTCCCGATCATTTCTATCGCCACTCATAGAGGCTTGCGATTGTATATATATTTATCTCCCCGTGGTCAGTTGAGCCGGCATGTGTGAGGCCGTGCGTTGTGTTCGCTTGTTTAGCTTTATTGATCATGTTGCCGTGTGGGGCCATAGTCTCGAGCAGTGGTGACCTTGTCGGTCACGAGTTAACCAAGATTTCTGTGTTGAGTTTCAGATGACTAGACAGCATGGAGGCCTTGTCGGCTCGCATAGGTTCCTTGTTATGAATATGTTTCTGGTTAGCTGTTGTCACATGTGCGTGGCTATAGTCTGGGCCGGCTTCTGAGGTCAGATGGCACTCGTTATATAGCCCGCTACCTGCAAATCCGAGATAGAGCCAGCTAAAATCTCGATGTGCTTAGGCTCACCAGTTAGCAGTCCAGGTCCTACTAGGGCACCAGGCGCCAGTCATACCCCCAAGGCGGGGCGTGATAACTACGCAAATAAAATTTTTTGTGAAATTTAGTAAAGTTATGTAAATAGTTTGTAAAGATTAAGTAAAAATATATATTTCAAAATAAGAGCGTATATTAATACGAAATATACTATATATGACACAATTATTTAATATCAGAAAATTAATAAATTAAAATCAATGCAAGTTGTATACATATATATGTAATTTAAGATAATTTCGCAAGATTATGATAATTAATTATTTTAAAAATATGAATGCAAGTCGAATAATTACGTAAAAAAGGTAACTAAAATATACATATATAAGCAGTGTATACGGGGCGTAGGGAGGTCAAAATTGGGTGTCAATAACCACAACTTATTGGATGAACCAACGAGTCATTTGTTCCTTCCATGGTTACTGGACGAGGAAACCTGGAAGGCTTGATAACGGGCGACACAACGACTCGTTGGTGGACCCAATGGGTCGTTGTGTCCAGTCGTTATGTTCATTGGAAGAATTTCTAAAAACCTCAAACTTGACACGATGGGTGGTGACCACGACTCATTGTGGGACACAATGGGTCGTTGTTCCCACTCGTCATCACTGGAAGGAGTTTCTGGAGTTCTCACCCAAAGACTCACACAAAGGGTCGTTGTTTCTGACAACGACTCATCGGTTGAGTCGTGGTGTCCTGGAAAGGAGTTCTGAGCTGGGGAACCAATGAGTGACAGGATGACTCGTTGTTTCTCACAATGGGTTGTTCCTTGTCCCATGGTTCTCGACTGACTGCGCAGGGCTGACCTCGACTGACACAACGAGTTGTTGGAGCTGACAACGACTCGTTGTCTTAGTCCTCTTGAGGTAACTTTCTGGTTTTTTCTTCTGGATTTTTCTTGCAAGGTCTGTGCCTGGTCTAGAAAAGTTTTGGGGTGTTACAATGAGGTCCAGAGAAATCAGAAGTGGCCTAGAAACCACGATAGGATCCCATGACATGTGCTAGGATGGTATGGGTCATACTGATGATCTAAAAAGCCGTCCAATATTGCTACTTCTTTAAATAATGTTGAGACAATAGCTATATATGAAGCAAGTAGAGAATGTGTGTGATTGAGATCAATGATATATTTCATCAAAGGAAAATATGGCTTGAAGTGTGATACCAAGGTACCCACAGCCCATAGAGACAATGTTGCATGCATAAAATAATTAAATGGGGGGTTTATAAAAGGAGATAGAACAAAATACATTTCACCAAAGCTTTTCTTCATACATGATCTCCAAAAGAATGGTGATATCAACGTGCAACAAATTCGTTCGAGTGATAATATGACTGATTTATCCACCAAGTCTCTACGAACTGCAACTTTCAAGAAGATGATACACAAGATTGAGATGCAAAGATTCAAGTTTTTGGGTTGATGTTCTCATCGGAGAGATTTAATACGCGCTGCACTCTTTTTCCCTTGCAATGTTTTGTGCCACTGGGTTTTTCTTGTAAGGTTTTTAATGAGGCAGCCAAAATACGTATTATTGATATGTCTACTCTTTTTCCTTGACTAGAATTTCCACTGGATTTTTCTTAGTAAAATTTTAATGAGACACATTATCTATCAAATAAACATCCAGTGGGGAGTATTATAAATATATTTTCTAATTGAGGTTGGTAACATATTTTCTAATTATGCTGAATGTCTATTTCTTTAAAGAAAAGTTAAGATTAGTAACTTAGCATGTTAATTTTTTCATAAATAAGAATACTTTCATTTATCAGAATTAGAGAAATAATAATATTCCTCTATTTCTATAATATTATTGCTCTTGCTTATTATTTTATAATACTAAATTATTTTTGAATATTATTTGACGGTTCATATCTGCATTCTGAAATTGTTACCGAGGTCGATACTACTACAACTTACTCATCCGGTCTAAACTGAGATGAAGTTTCCGGTATGGAATTTAAAATTTTACCAAAGTGAAACAATCCCTTTTATGCTTATCTTTTTTTTCAGATCATTGAGGTTAAAGTTGAACTTCATGGGTCTAAGTGAATTATCCTTTTCTCAAAACAAACCGAAAATATCTAGTCTAGTTTAAAATGGAAATTCTCTCTGGCGACCATTTCCAGAAGCAGTCCAACGCGTTTCCTCCTACAGCCAGTATAACTCTACCTAGAAAGATATCAGAACCACCAGATCTTTAGATTTATCAAAATGGTAAATTTTCATGCTTTGTTCCTTCAATTTCGTAATATTCTCTTTATTTTTGCTTTACCTTTTCACAAGCTTCAAAATCTCTATAACCATGGAGAAACTTGAGTTTCTTGACTCAGTTTCCTGTTTATATACATGTCTATACATGTATCCTGTTTGGGCTGCTTGGAAGTTGATTAATGATTATTTTTCTTCCTTTTGTTTTTTTTCTGCAGACTTACTTAGAAGAAAGATCATCGGTAAAGATTCTAGCTTTTCTCCATATCTTTTTCATCTTACTATCAAGGTGTTGATCTTTTGTTATTTAACATAGAAGGGAGCATATAGCTTAAGAAGTAGGTCTTGATCTTGAGTCTAGAACTTGAAAGGAAAAAAAAAGAGAAGAAAAAGCAGTACATTGGTTCAGCTTATGATTTGGTCAAAATACATATAGCGGCATCTCTAAGCTTTCATAAGGGGAAAACCCTAACACTCCTATTTGGTGAAAATTTTATAACATGCTAGGTAATAATTCAACTGATGCCTGGAGTTGTTTCCTTTTTCAGTTTCTTGGATAACAGCAAATATCCCAGTCATTTGTTCCTATTTTCCCAATCTAACCGTCTGAAAAGTTTGCTTGTGGTTTCTTTTTGTTTATGATATAAGCATAGAGCACTGTTGGGCTGTTGATCTGACTGAAAATCAAGTCATGCGATTTGGAGATAACCAGGAAAAGAAAACATGTTTGAATTCTTGATTTCCCAAAAGGGAACAAAATAACCAGATAGAGAACGGGGAAATTAGCTTGGGCCAGAAGGTGGTCTTTGCCAGTTTCACTAGGGTGCTTTGTTTTCTTGTTTGTTCCCCCTATTTTTATTAACTTGCTGTTAGTCTCTGAGTTGTATGGGTATTTAAACCAAAATTATACTACATATTGCATTAAGGTTTCAATGAGATAATTTTTTGGTTGGACTTCAAACTCTTTGTTGTTCTTGAGAATTTTGTGCTATGTGAAAATTTTCATGTGTTATAGGAGAAATAGAATACAAAAAATGTTTCTACCTTAAAAAGAAAAACTATACTATACCTGGTTTAAATGAATTCCTCGAAAAAAGAACCGATTCATAGAGAAAACTGAAGGAGATTATTGAACTACTAAAATCAAAACAAAAAGTTACTGCTAATATACTATGACTAGACAGGAAGTGTTTCTCCACCCGGCACTTATGTCTATAGCATGCTCACAAGTCCGTTGCTAAGGGACTCATACTACCCTTTTATTCACCCTCATTTAAGATTTCAACCATAAGGTAGCATCTCGGGCTAACCAATGTCTCGAGGGTTCAACAACATTATACAACAATAATATACTATCTAAAAAGAGAAAAATAAGAAGTTAAATAAACAATATACAAGTACAAGGCATGATATGTCAAGTAAGAATATACAAGTACAAGGCATGGTATGTCAAGTAAGCTATGTCACATACTTAGTCATGTGAGGTGTGGACCAATTTCAACTATAGATTTCACAATTTTAGCATGTATTGGCCACCCCATGCTTCAACTTTTGCGTACAAAGCAACAATTAACAAGATTTATCTCAATTTTCGCAAATTAGCATCATAAAGTCTACTTTAGCATATGCACGAATATCTTAGCATATTGTTGAGAGCATAGATTCTTGTGAATGGGAAATAAGAACTACCTTAAATCTCAACCAAGCAAGATGTGCATCTTTACTACATACTCATTTAATTCAATAATCAGTTCGCAAACTTTAATCACAAGAGAATAGGTTAAAAAGTCTACTAGAAAAGAGGGAATAGGTATGATTGGAGATGGGAAATCTCAAAAGAAAATAAAAAAAGTAAAAGAGAAATATAAACAAGAAAACATACCACAAATTTAATGTGATGGCTATGACGAAGTAGTGGATGAAGTAGCGAATGATTTGTGTGCAGATGGAATGGGAAGTGAGGATATATATAGAAAGAAAGGAGAGAAAAGAAGATGGTTTAAGAGAGAGGGAAAACTATTTTTTGGTGGAGGATTTTCGGATCCCCCTTTTTAAAAAATTTTCAAAATTCAAAAATTTTGAAATTTCCGCTAGAAAAAGCCATTGGTGCCCTCACCAGCCCATGCATAGCACGAATGAGGAAATTCAGAGGCTTGAAATCTTTGATATTGGCTTGCGCGGCGTACAGGGTAGGTACCCTGTGCAGTGCATCAAGCCATTTTTTTTATGACATCACGATTTTTTTCGACGTCTTTCACTTACTCTCATTTTTGAGCCCAATATAGCATTTTCCTTCCATTTCCATTCCATACCTGCTCCTAAACATACAAAAACAACAAATAAGTTATCCTATCCTAAAAATAAGAAAAATAAAGAAGCTACACTACAAAAGCAAGGAAAATTGGGTTGCCTCCCAACAAGCGTTCGATTTAATGTCGCGGTATGACTCAAGTGGTTCAAGCTTTGAGCTTGACCTTCACTCGTAATGGACGATTTTTATCAATATCCTTCTTCCTCACCTTTTCATCATTCATTACATCATTAACTCTCATCTTTTATATCATCTAATATGCTTACTAGCTCATGACATGTATCACTCACTTTTACCTCCTTCTCACAACTCTCTTCACTCAATTTTGCCTCATGCTCGCTATACTCTTCACTCAATAGAACATCAATCTTACCACTCATACTCACCTCGCTCAACTATTGTGACCTTAGATACTTCTCAATAGGAGCTTGAAGCTTCTGAGCATTATAGACGTTGAAAGTCGTGTCTTCCTCTTCAACCCTCATCTTCAACTTCCCCTCTTGAACATCTATAATTGCACTCTTAGTAGCCAAGAATGGACGTCCCAAGATTAAGGGAATTTTCTCATCTGCTACGAAGTCTAGCATAATGAAGTTTGCTAGGTGTAATCTTCCATATCTGCACCAAGACATCCTCAACAACTCCCCAAGGATGCACAATTGATCTGTCTGCAAGTTGCAACATGATTGTCATTGACTTTGGAGCTCCCAATGCAGCCTTCTTGTACACAGACAAGGGCATAAGATTATACTTTCCCCAAGATCACAAAGAGAGTTTCCAACATCAATGTCTCAATCAAGATAGATATGGCGAAGCTTCCTATCCGTGTTATCAAAAGAGAAAAACGCAAAAAGGCTAACGTCCTTGGAGCTTTAAGTGCAAAGCTCAAGTAAAGCGTAGGCTTTAATTTTAAAAGGCGCAAAGGGAGAAAAAAGATACAAATATATATGTTTAGTCCAAGACTAATAATTATAAGCATGAATAACTAATATACAAACAAAGAAACAAAATTCTTTTTTATGATAATGTGAAATATGAATTGTATAGTGTCATCTCTTCAGGAGATGCTCATTGGCAAGAAAAGGTATGCCTTAGAGCCTTGATGGAAGCGCACATTAAACGAGGCAAAGCTCTCAACATGTTTTATGCCTCGCTTCAGGGCTTAGGTGTGCCTTTGACAACATTGCTTCGCGGGTCCTTAAACTTTTGTGGAAACTTGTTTTAGACCCTAGATGTGCACTTTTCGCAGAGTGCAACTGTCTCAAAATCCTCGCACTTCTTGTTGGTGACGACAATTTTAATGAACTTTCCCATATTTCGGGACTTCTCTCAACACATCAAGTAACAGGGTATTCACATATACCCCTCTCATCATCTCCAAGGACTTAGCATAGTTTGAGGCATCATCCTTTTGGACTAACCTCTGTTGGAATGGTGGAGACAGTTTCGATGTGTAATCCCAATTTCTCACCACACGATTCGTTCATGGCTTATATTCTGGTAGCTCTGGGTTAGTTGTAAACCATGTCTTCTCAACAACATTCACCACTCGATAACACTTACTCTTTTGGGAATAGTAGATCTACTTATATCTCCTTGCCAGTTCAGATTATTCGACGTAAAAGTATCGATCAGTGCCTTAAGCTCATTAAAATTCTTCTCCATGCACTGCTCTCCACAATTGAAGTCGAGAAAGAACTTTGTGTCATCATGCAAACTCTTCGCAAAAGTGTGGCCCAAGATCTGATTAGATTGCCCATGATGAAGGACATCTTTCAGCAATTGCTTGAATCGCTCCCAAGCTTCAGACGATATCTCCAGCGCTTTCTATTGAAACGCCACTATCTCACTTCTCAACAACTTAGTCTTCCTAGACGGAAAGAACTTTGTCAAAAAAATACGAACAAGATCATCCCATGTACATGTGGAATTCACTGGCGCTTTCTGCAACCATGCTTTAGCTTCTCCCTAAAAGGAGAGAAGGAACAATGTCAACCTAATATAATCTGGAATCGCTCCAGTGAAATTATGTGTCTCCTGTGAAATTATATGTGGTGGATTAATGTTTAGGAGTTTGTCAGCCAAATCCTCCTTTCCCTTAGCCTGTTTGGCTAAAGCTTTCTGCTCACACAGTCTCCTGTATAGTGTCTTTTTTGAATCACAATTTGACTCTACGAGGTCTTTGTCCCGAACGTTATCCCTTTGCATTCAAGTACCTATAATGCAGCACAAAAGTGAAGAACGATGTAAGAACTGAAAAAATAAATAAAAACTATCCGATCTAATAAGAAAGTTCATCTTTAAATTCCCGACAGTTGTGCCAAAACCTTGGTCGGTCCAACAAACACGGAAGAGTGCATGGCCGTCAAGTTATAGAGAGATAAATGGAGTATCGTTCCCAACGAGGATGTATTGTAAACTTTCAAACTAGATTAAACAGTAAAGAATCCAAGAGATTGTAGATTTGAGATAAACTAAACAAAAGCAAATATTGAGGATTAAGAATTCAGAAGAGAAAATTATCCTTGAGTTACAGGGCGATCTATCCAATCCAATTGCGTATCCACTTTAGTTGGTCCGTTCAAAATCTAGTCTGCTAGCCAAAGGGTTGATTTTACTTGAGAGTTTATCTCTGATAAACCGATGCCTATTCAAACTATTTAAACGTGTATGTTTTTATGATCGTCTCAAGTAATAAGAATACAATTTTATCTCCCGTATTTGACTAAGCAAGGCGAACAAAGTAAAAGTCTATAACTAACCTGTCACTCGCTAGCTATAAGTTAGTCAGAGTCGTTAAATGAATCGCCGGATCACCGAACAAGCCCTACCTTATCCTATAATGCAAAGTAGACCTTCCCTTTCGGGCGCACACTCTAGATTCGTTGATAGTATTCAATTGGTGATCAAACAATTAAATAATTAAATGCAGGATAACGTAAGTAAACTAATTAAACCAATAGATATCAATGATAATCAATCTTATGCTTACATAAAGCTTCAACGAACAACATTCATGGATAATCCCTTAACCCTAGAATACTAAGAAACTAGCCATTCATACTGTGGTGACTACACAATCTATATTCGTTAAACAATGAAGATTGAAGAAAGAAAAGATAAATTGTGTGAATCTTCGCTCCACAATGCTCTATTCGTCCTTGTGTTGTTCTCCTCTCAGAAGTCTTACTCTCCTCTCAATAATGTGTAAAAGGTGTATTTATAGTGTTAGGATTTGATCTTGCGCAGAATCTCTTCATACAGTGCAAAAATCGATTCTAATTGTAGCAAAATATTATTGGTGCGCCGCAGAGGGTACCATGCCCTTTCTTCGCACCAAACCATTTCTTCAGAGGGTGAAATTTTGCAAAACCTGTAGCAAAAAACCCCGTGCGGCGCACAGGGTAGCTAACTGTGCGGCGATAGGTAGCCTTCCCCATGGGGTGCACAGAATAGCTACCCCATGTGGCGTACCAAGCCAAATTTCACTATACATTAATTTTTCAACTTATTTTCATGCGTACTTGGACCTTCGGTGCTTAGCTTGATCAGAATACTTGGGAATGACTTCTACTCGGACTTCAAAGTCATTTTGCCATCTCTTTTTGCATCAAATCATCGGCTCTGCATCTAATCATATCCTACACACACGAAACACATATATGAAGCATAAAGTGGTCGAAATGAACTTAAACACAAAGAAAAGAGCAATAAATATGAGATGGAATGTATCTAAAAATATGTATTTCTAGACGCCATCACTCCCACCGAAAAAAGAAACGAGAGAGAAAGAAGGAAGAGACTTCAAACATCAAATAAGGACGCATAGGAGCTTGCTTGAAACTGTTTGATTCTCTTCCTTTATCCTCATCTTCCTTCTCCAAATGTCCCTCCATTTGGCCTCTCTAATAGTAAATGTGTCTATGATGGCTGTACGTGGTGTCAGAACACATTTGAACCGACAATTTCTAAATGCCACAGCTTATATATCCTTTTCTCTTGTATTTTCTAATCAACTGTGTTTAAAAACTTGGGGATGTTAGTGAAAGCTGCAATTTTCTTTACCTTTTCTTTTGAGATGGAATAACAAAACAACTTGAGCAAAAAAAAAATGAAGTGTGGTTAGGTGGGATGTGGTGTCTATGCAGACAATTAGATATCTCGCTTAGTTCTCTGGGGGGTGGGGAATTGGGACAATCACATGATAGATAAAGATGTAACATATATAATTAAATAGGATAGCTGATATAGAGAAAGTAAAATGCTATAGAAAGATGGCTGGCTGGATACTTTGTGATACTAGATATGTGCTTGATACTACTTCATCTCTGATCTTTATCTATTTCCCCTTTGTTGCATTTCCTTTTGTTTGTTCTGATTTTCTTCCGTCTCTTTTCCTCTATCCCCATCTCTGTCCATATCATTTACCTGTATCATGCCTTCCTGCAGGGAAGCCTTTACAGAGGTGCATCACGGAGAGAGAAACCCAGAGGACGTAATCAGGGGTTAACTCAACAGAAAAGGCGAGAAATAAGAGAGGCTTTTGATCTTTTTGATACAGACAACTCTGGTAATAAAATAAACTTCAAGGAATCCATACTAGATGCAGTTTTTATGCTTAAACTTCTTTCTGATGGTTAATTTTTTGCAACTCATTTAGGAACGATTGATGCCAAAGAGCTCAATGTTGCTATGAGGTATGTGATACTTATTTTCTGTTCCTTATAACGTCCTGGATGTCTCATTAACAACCTAAATCGACTTTGTGGTCATCTACTTTCTTGCACCTCTCGCAGTCTCTGGTACCTTTACTGCTTCATTTTTTATTGATAAGTAAAACTCATATGGTTCTGTTACAGGGCTCTGGGTTTTGAAGCAACTGAAGAGGTATTTATATGCTAGTTCATGTATTCTACTGTATCTTTCTGTTCAACAGCACATTTAATACAGTGAAGATACTGAATTACAACAACATTCTCAAAAAAAAGATACTGAATTACAACAATATCTGTACTTGTTTCTGAAGCATATAATTTGAATTTATGAGATGCAATAATTTACTTTTCGTCCTATTACAAATGGCGGTTTTCTTGCATTATGACTGCAACTGAAGATTCTCCGATTTTCCTGTTGTCTTGGAATTTGTTTGGTTCTTTTGCTTTTTCTTATTCAAGTTGCAGATTTATGTACCATTTTTTTCCCCCTCTTCGCGTCAATTTCCGATACCCTGCAATGATTAACATAAAGTTATTTCATCTTCGGTTTACTTTTCGGTTTTGGACAAACAGTTGTTGAGCTTATTAAAGACTCTGCTTCTTTCTAATGATAGTTTGATACACTAACCCAGATTCTTGGGAAATATCTTGGGTGGCTATCAATTAATGCATTAATAGTGACTGTCTAGCAGCGCTTCCACTTTGTACATGATGATTTTCAAAGTTGATGGCCTGGTTACAGATTTGAGAATGACATTGACCTTAACATATACTGAGTTGCATTATTTTGTGTTTGACATGTGGTGAAATGATGCCCAATATGTAAGTGATGTGGTCTTTAGTTAGTCGTGCATTGTTTTGATCCAGGGAAATAAAGGAAATCTATGGCAGGTCAGTGATCCCATTGGCAAAATCTTAAGAAGATTTAGCCTTAGGTGCCTGTATCAGGATTTTAACCTTTCTAATATCATATTACTCTTTCCCTGTTGTTTGGCATGTCATTCTGGGAATAAGTTCAATTTTATTCTCTCTCTCTCTCTCTCACTCTCGTGCTAATTTGGAGCCTTTCCATCGTGTCAAATACAGCTTATTTTGGTTTAAATCCTTGGTTTTGTTTTTCTTCTTCTTTTCTGTCCTTGTCAGTTCTTCTCATATGTGTTAGTGCACTCATGATTGTGTTTGTTATTCCAGGAGATCAATCGAATGATTGCAGAAGTTGATAAGGATGGCAGTGGTGCAATTGATTTTGATGAATTTGTGCACATGATGACTGCCAAGTTTGGAGAAAGGGACACTAAAGAAGAGCTCATGAAGGCATTTCACATTATTGATCAAGATAAAAATGTGCTTGCTTTTCTTGCTCTCCTGCTTTCTGCTTATTTGGTTATCTTCCTGACATTTAGCTGGTTTTCTTGGCTTGTTACTAATCATTAAAGCATTTAAATGCAGGGGAAAATCTCTTTTGCAGACATTCAAAGAATCGCAGATGAGTTGGGGGAGCGATTTACTGACAGAGAAATCCAGGAAATGGTGGAAGAGGCAGATCGTGATCGTAAGTTCGGCTTTGTATCCTAGTATTCCTATTTTAGCTTAAGTGCTTCTACTTGTATCAATGTAATTTTTTTTTTGGTTGATAGCCAAGAAATCCCCAAGGGTCAATGGTGCACGGTCCGAAACTCAGTGGATAATGGACTAACCCCTCTATCCTTCTCCACTCAGATACTAGGCTTCTGTCTGGGGTAGGGTTTGAAACCGTGACGTGTACCTAACCCCACACAAACTACGCTCTTACTTCTAAACCGAAGCCCTTGGGGCTTCAATATAGTTGGTATTTAAGATATTTTGCATGTGAAGCTCCTGAAAAGACCTAGCTATTCCGAAAACTGCTAATACCCAAATACCAAAATGCTGACCTCTTAATATATTACCAGTTAAGAGTGGCAAATGAGCAGTTTGGGCTAAATTTGGCCAAGTCAAAATGGGTCATTGCCCAACCCTGCCCAAAGTTAGTCGGCTGTGATGGGTATCAATGGGTCATAACTCATAACCCTACTCGCCCAGCTTGACTTATAATTTTTCCATTCCAAACTAATAATATTTCATGATTTCCATCTAATAAAGGAGAGATCTATAACATAATGAAACTGAGGATTTGACTGCATTATTGGTTAGACATCTAGACTAGATTGGCAATACTATACCAAAAATACATTTTGTTCTTTCCATTGTTATTTTTAAATTTAACATGAAGTCTAAATTATGTGAGCACAAAAATTAGTGAAGTCTGAAAAGGGAACTACTCTGACTGTTGAAAAATGTTCTCTTACCTTTTGGCTTCCCAAGAGTAAAATTATGTGAAACATGACTAGGATTTTAAAATGAAATTGGTTTATATTGATAAGATCAAATTGCAAGTTATAACTTTCTTGTATGATTTATAAAGTATCTTATTTTTAAATAAGAAATAAAATTAATAGCCCAATTTAACTCCTGAAATAGGTCAAACTTGCATTACAGAAACATCAAAATAAATGTTTTGGTTAACAAAGATTGGTTTGCTAACTATGATTTTCGGTTCTAAGAACTTGATAATTTTTATGACAACAATTATTTCATTCTTTTCATTTAGGAACCTCGATTTGTTCGAAATTGTTTCTATCTGATCAAAATGTCTCTTGGCATGTCTATTTAGAAAACAACCAAGTTGTCTAAATTTGACTTCTTTTCTAAGTCTAACAAGATCAAGTAATCTTGAAAAAGGTAAAAAGAAGATCATGTAATATATTTTTTATTATCTTTAAAGAAATGAAGAGCAAATTAAATTAACATTGTATTGTTCTCCACATGAAGCCATTGGTAACAAAGGAGTGTGCAATTCATTTTTGGAAATAGTACACAAAATACCCCCTTAAAGTAAACTATTTACCCTAATTTGCCCCTTTTCATACCAATTTCATTAATAACCATTTGGAGCAAAATATTTACCCAAAATACTCCCTCACTTTGCATGTTGGAGTGCTCCTTTTCTCCTTTTTTTTTTGTCCTTGCATTTATTGCCTTTGTCCTTTTATTTATTGCTTTTGTACATTCATTTATTGCTTTGTCCTTTTCTTATTTATTATTTTTATCCTTTTGTCTTTTTTTTATCCTTTATTAGAGATATTATTTGGTAACATTTTTGTAATTTGTTCTTTATTTTTTATTTTTTTCTTTATTTTTCTGTTTTTTCTCTCAATTCTTTTTAGTTTTTTTTGTTAGCGTATCCTTTTTTTTAAAATTTTTTTTGTCCCTTTCTATATTTTTGTCTTTTTAAAAAAAATAAAAAAATAAAATACAAAAATAAGAAAATGAACTAACTATTCTATATTAATAAAAGTAAAAAAAAATATAACTAGACTACAATAAAAAGTAACAAAAAAATATTAAAGTCCACTAATTTATTTAGTAAAATATAAAGTGATAAAGAATTTATTTTTATATATTTTTTTCTTTTGCAAATGAAAACAAAAACTTAT
>JACEIK010002886.1:134750-156383 GCA_018107945.1 Datura stramonium
TTCCGACCATCAGTCAGTTTACTCTTTAGAGGCTTTGTGGACTTAGTGTGTACGGTGTTATTCAGTTTGTGGCCTCGTCGGCTTATTGTTTCTTGGTTTATCACACTAATTGCCTTGGTTGCATTTCGATTGTTTACCCTGTATTGTTGAGACCTTATGGGTCCAGTTTATTCTTCAGTTGATTATGACAGGTGTCCTGGATGACCTAAGTGTTATAGTTACAGATGTCATATAGCCGACTTCTCGATCAATCATGAATCAAGTGCCAGTTGCGCCCTACCCCAGTTTTGGGGCGTGACACTAAGATTTACTTTCTTTCCGAACCTCATCACTCCTGTCATGGGAGACACCTTCAGAAGTACCAAATTATTAACCTCAAACTCAAGCTCCCTCCGCCTAACATCCGCATAATATTTCTAACGGCTCTGAGTTGCTTTTAGCCTTCCTCTAATAAGATGAACTTTCTCCATAGCCACATCAATTAAATCTAGCCCTATCAACGTAGCCTCACCTACCTCAACCACCCAATAGGTGATCTACACCTTTGCCCGTAAAGAGCCTCAAATGGAGTCATCTGAATGCTGGAGTGGTAACTATTATTATAGGAAAACTCGATGAGAGACAAGTGATCACCTTGAATCAATCACACATGCTCTCAACATTTTGATAACTTCCAAATTCACTCCTCTTAACAAGAGAGTGTAAACGGTCATTGGTAAAACAAATATACCCGATGAATGTCGAGGTCGAATCCCACAGGGAATAGTAGTTGATCACTCAAGAGTTGTCTATCCAATTGAAGTAACTTGCATCAATGTCTCAAAAATAATAAAGTAAAAATTGGGGAAATCACATGTCAATTGAACTACAAAATTTGCTCATGAAAACAGGGACAAAGCATAGAAAATACCAAAGGAGAGACTACTAAGGGTGTGATATTATTGGGGCATCATCATACTGGAATTATTAACAACTCCTAGCATTACTCAATAGTATAATTAGTTGTGCATGAGGTGTCACCTTATGTTTTCAACCAATTAGGTGCCTTATACCTCGGGTTTTCTCAAACCCCAAAGTCCTTTTCACACCAACCACATCAACTTGGGTAAGAATCAGCTATCTCTAACTTTGATTCTCAATGGGTGTTTGGCAATGGGTTTTGGCTATCTCTAGCCCAACCCTGCATAATCAACACCCAGTTACCCACTAATGTTTCACAACCCATACTCTAAATTCCTTTTTCAAGAAAAATTAGAGTAAGTAAATACAACCCACATTTGCAACTATGAGTATTTAGATTAAAACTCAGATGAAACACTAGAATTATACTAATTGAGTAAATCTAAGATCAATTGAACAATACCTAATCCAAATCAAACCCAATCATTCACACACCCCTAGAAAGGAATTTAGCTACTCATGTAAGTATAAGAAGACATTGCATTCAGTAATAATTCAATATCTATTCAACAAAATGAGTAAGAAAAATTCAAGCACAAGGTTTTGATCTCCAATGGAGTTTTCTACCTTTTCAAAGAAGAAGATGAGTGCTTCTTTTTGTACTTCTCTCTAATTCAATATTCAATACAATGCCCAATAATAATGAAATAGAAGGTTCAGTTCCTTTTTGATATTTATAAAAGTAGGGTAAAAAAATGCTCCTCTTTTTCTGAGCTGGACACTTTTTCCCTTTTCTGATGGGCGTCACTTACGAATCACCAACGGTTCGCTGGTGCTAGTCCGTGGTTCGCCGGTCAGTCATAGCTAATGGCTAGTGGGTTCCATAGCACTTTGGCGTTGGCACCGTTGATTCACCGGTGTTGATCCATGGTCTTCTAGTAGCCATTCTTCCTCAACACAGTAGGCATCTGGGGTCAGTCGACATTTCATCGGTGTCCTTCGGTGGAGCGCTGGTCCTCATCTCCATTTATTTTCATGCTTTTTGCTCAATTTAATGCTTTTTCTACTCAAGTTAAGTATTTGAAAAGATCAAAGAGAAGGATCATAAAATCCACCTAAAACCAAACAAAAACTCATGTCTAAGACCTAATGAGTTGGTAAATTACCAACTCATCAAACTCCCAAATTTGAACCATTGCTTGTTCTCAATTAATGCAATTCTTTACTGCTGAGAAAATGGAATAGAATGTTATACCATATGAGATTATACCCCAAGGACCACTGAACCTATGAAAACCTAAAAATTTCTCACCGAATCAAGGAAAAGAGAAGAGACTCCAAAAATATGTTGCAAAAGTTTCAAGAGGTAACCATAATGAATAGGCATGATTCACAAATGTTTTCATTCTTCAAAACCAGGGCATGGTTTATCAAAAAAAGCACACATAACATCTCAAATCATTAAAAATTCAAATTCAAAGCTTGCCTTGAGGCTCACAACACTAATGTCCCAATCACTTCTTCGCACCAATGCAAGCATGTTCTCCAAGGGGGTGATGCCACTCACAAGAAGAGAGAATCTCTTTTAATCATCAATAAATGCACACACAAGGGATTATAGAATAGGACAATAATGCTCACTCTCAAAAAGAAATTCTCCATGCACACAACTTGACTTATAGGCTTGCCCTTCGTGTAACTCGCCACTAATGTAGAGTTGCTACACTCGAAATTTATTAGGACTTGGGGGTCATAATGAAGGCTATGGGTTAAGGTAGTATAACAATGAGTTTTAGTAGTTAGAACCTCCCTAATGCCTATGTGTGAACATTTTTAACATCCCATCACACTATTGATATCATTCCACCTTATATTTCCTTTCTCATCATCTTCATCTTTTGTTTAACAAGAGCCACCCTTATAACACTTTTGGATTCCACTTTCCGCCTCATCTAAGAAATAGGTAACACCTTTCATTACTATTTCTCTTTCCAATGATTCACGATTTTTCAACCAACCAATTCATTCATTTTAATCACAATTTGGTGTTATCTCACATTGAAGCTATCACATTTCTCCCTTTTCTTGTGAACCCCCAAACTTAGGCTCTTGCCTCATTTCCACAAATTTTCTTATCTCTCCCTATTCTTGGGCTTGAAGCCCTATTTTTTTAATCTTTCACCACTAGAAACTAGGGAGGATGGGTGCCAAAGATGGAAATTAAAAAGGTCATTAGGCTTGTAATGTGGTTTTAGATAAAAAGGGTCAAAGGCTCAACATTGGCTAGAAAAGGAAGATGTTCAAGGAGGTCATTTAGGGTGAAGTGACTAGCAATAGAAAGCCTAAAATCATGTTCTAAATGCAATTACCTCTAGAATTTCGCCTTGAATCACACCGAGGGCAAGTTCTAGACAGACATATATGCATGAGAGTCATCCAATCAGCCTCACCACACAAGACATTACACTCCAAGAAATTCAAGCAATTCATCACCACAACCAGATTATGATTTTAAGACAATTGAGCATGTGAATCAAGAAACAAAACAAGGAATGTGCAATATATGAAAGAGAGTGCTACATTTTTCATTCCAAATGCCCCATTTCTTCAGAATTCATTTTTTTCATGCCACACAAATTTTTTTTGGTGGTACACCTCAAAAATAATTTCAACAAGACTAAAAAATAAGGACCCAATCATATGCATTAACAATTCAAGAACAAATATTTTCATTTGAAGAACAAATATTTTCATTTCTACTATCCTGATCCCGACAAAGGATCAAGAACCAATCAATAATTATCGAAACAATAGTCCGACAAGGGCCAAATCAATCAACCTCAATAGCAACCAAATAAGGGCATCCCGAGCCCGACAAAGCCTTACAAATCATCACAATTGAAAAAAATAAAATCCCGACAAGGGCAACATCAACATCAATAACAATGAGCACAAAAAAGATTCACTCATCCCACCCCCAACTAAAACAATACATTGCCCTAATGTATGCATACAAAAAAAATGAGGGTAAGAACTCCCTGAAGTGGTCACTCGTTATCATCATCATCATCTTTTGCCTAAACATCCCATCACGGCCTTCATCTCCCAGAACCTCCTCGGCATCCCCCAAGCCCTCGAACAAGTCTTCTATGGGGCCTCACACTACGAAAGGAGTAGCCATAACTTTGTCAAGCGCGCTCATGTCGGGCACCACCATTGACGTCCGACCTTTCCATTCCTATACTTCAGCCCAGAGAGATATGACAACCCCTTCCCCAATATACACGCGCGAGAATAACTTGGTGTTATACCCCGGGAACCCAAGGATCAGACTCGGAGGTAAAAACAGAGGAAAACTAAAAATTCGCACTAGGTCACAGAGCGACTCATGAGGTGAGTCATGAGGAGTGAACACAAGTTGTGGGTGACTCGTGGTCAGCATGCTGTGGCAAGGCTTGAGTGAGGAGGCCACGAGCTTGACCACGAGTTGTGGCTAGACCTCACGATTCATGAGGTCACCCGTGGTCAACCCTGGAGGATTGGAAAAATTGGGATGGGCTGGGTAGGCCACGGAAGGTGAACACAAGTTGTGGTCTGACCTTACAACTCGTAAAGTCACCCGTGGGGTTCCCTTGGAGGTTTGGGAAGTGGACTCAATGGATCAAGGCAACGAGTCGTGCCCTGTGGCAATGATCCGTTTGGTCCCTCGTGAGGACTGGCGACCAGAAATTCTTGCATTTTAATAAGGGTATTTTCGTAACTCCCTAAGTCCCTAAGACCTAAACTACTTCGTTTTGGATATTTTTTTCTGAGTTGGATAAGATGGGTTAAGCCCTTTATGCATGCCCATTCTCATGCAAGGATTTTAGAGAGGTTTTGGAAGATTCAAGGCCTTCTTCCCCAAATTTTCATCAATTTCTTTGTGGGTGTTCAAGGAACTTTAAGTCCATCTATTCCCAGGTACGTATGATTTTAAAATGGGTGGAATTCTTCCTCATCCACGACCAATTTTGAGTTAATCCATGAATTCCCCTATTCAAATTCCATGGGGTTTTACCCAAAGCATGACGATGTGGTTTCTTTTTATGGGTATAATTTAATTGAGTTTTAATTATTGAATTACGAATGATGGGCAAGTTTTATTATTATTTTCTTCAATTCATGTTTCAAGCTTTTAAATCAAAAATGCCCATTTGATGAAAATATATGGATGTTATGATTTATGATGACTACTATATAATTTGAGTTTATTAATGATAGAAGAGTATGATTTTCAAGTTACCCATGTCCATGAGCATGTTTTGAAAGAATTGAATATGATGAAATATTGGGAAATGCCCACATGTAGAAGAATGATTTGCGATTTATGAAACGAATTACTTGATTTATCAATTTACGATGTTGGCCGATGAAAAGGGCCTATGATTCTTGGCTAAGCATGTTTTAAAGGGGATTAATGATGATAAATGTTATATCTTAGCCAATGAATTTTTATGTATGATGTTAATGATTTATGTATGAGCCTATATGCACATTTTTTAGAGCCGTGTCTAGCATCGAGCAGCCCGATATTCAAAGGACTATGACGGTGTCTCATAACCACGTGCCACCATGGGTTGTAAATGATATGATATATTGATAATGATCCCCTCAAATGTGATATCACGCCTTATGTACGACCCTCGCCTGGCAAGCCAGGGTCGGTTCTGCCCACTTAAGCAAGACAGTGGGGCATCATGAAAGGCTCTACCATGATGGTGTCGGTTTTGACAAGTCCTCCCATTGTTCTGCATGTTTTATGCATTGTTATGTTTATGTTATTGGTTCAAGTTATATTATGATAAAGTTATTTACGATTATGATAATGAATGATTATGAATGATTTGAAAGTCTTGAGCCTTATGTTGTATTACGAAGATTTTGATGTAAGCATGATGTCCTTCTCCTATGTATATTTATGAGTTTACTTTACTTTTAAAATGTCTGTTTTACTCACCTTGCATACTCAGTACATTCTACGTACTGACCACATACTTTCTATGCTGTATTATTTTATGTTACAAGGTCCGGATCTCAGGATCATCCTCATCCTTAGTCCATCCAGCCTATGATATCATCTTGTTGGTGAGTCCTCATGTTCCGAGGGTCGTTTGATAAAATTTCCTGTTGATTACATTTCAGTATTGCTAGGGTTAGTTGGGGATGTTGTCCCATCAACCCATCTTACGTATTAGAGGCTTCCGAACAAATGAGTAATGTTCAGCTTATGTAAATGTTTGGTATTTCTTGATGTTATGTCATGGTTACATTTCCATGATGTTTTATTCTTAAGATTCCATTTATTTAAATGTTATGAGTGAATGCATGTTCTATGGGTTGTCTTGGGGTCTCTCAGGGTCCCTCGTCCCATGTCTACGATCCGGGTGTACGTTCGGGTCGTGACAAACTTGGTATCAGAGTAATAGGTTTGAAGTGTCCTAGGGTGTCCGTAAGTTACGTTAGGTAGAGTCTTTTTCATGGGTGTGAAGCGCGCCACACCTATGACGAAGAGGCTACTAGACGTTTAGGAAATGTTCCCTTCTTTCGTGATCTATGTCGTGCGATGAAAAGCCTTTCCATCCTTCTAATTCTTGTGATTCGCAATTGCAGAATTATGACTCCTCAGAGAATGAACGGGAGGAGGAATGGAAATGATGAAGTCCACGGAGATGGCAATGACCATGGGTATCAGCAAGCCCCAGGCACTAGAGCCAGCTGCCCATATCGAGTTTCAGGTGGCGATTCAGATGTTGGCGCAGGCCTTGATCGCTTAGGTCAATCAGCAAGCTGTTGCGCAGGTTCCACAGAATGGCAATGCAGAGGTGGCTTGTATTAGAGTCTTCTTGAGGATGAACCCTCCCGAGTTCACGGGATCAAAGGTGGATGAGGATCCACACGAGTTCATTGAAGGGATCTTGAAGGTCACTCAGGTTATGGGGGTGACAAATGGGGAGTGTGTAGATTTGGCCTCATGTCAGCTAAAAGAGGTTGCTCATATTTGGTACAAGCAATGGAAGGACAGCAGGGCAGCGGGTGCGGGCCCTGTCAGCTGGGAGATGAGAGAATTGAAAGCAGCTAAGTTTGCTAACTTCAAGCAAGGAAAGATGACAGTGCTGGAGTATTCGCTTGACTTCACCCGGTTGTCAAAGTACGCCCCAGAGTTGGTGATAGATCAAAGGGCGCAGGTGAGCCGATTTGTTCATGGAGTGTCCAGTTATTTGGACAAGGATTGTAGGACTGCCATGCCCCATCAGGATATGGACTTTCCTCGCATAGGGGATCTGTCAAATTGGTCAAGACTCTCCAGTTTATGGCCTCTTCTCTATGGTACCAGTTGTTTTGTTGTACGCCCAACAGATGGAGGCGGCTCATGTGAGGGAGAGGGAGGCAAAGAGATCTCGGATATATAGTTGTGGGTTTTCACATTAGAGGTCTGGCGGTGGTACCGTCCACAGTTCCAGTAGAGGTCACTAGCCCCAGCACCATCGTCAGCTAGCATCCCATCTAGATCAAAGAGTGATCAGAGGAGTAGGGCTTCAGGGTTGAGGGATCAGAGGGGCATCCAATTAGAGTATATCTCTCCAGCCTATGGGAAGTGCGGCAAGAGTCATATCGGGGAGTGCCTGCTAGATTCAGATGTCTACTTCGGGTGTGGTAGATTGGGGCACATGCACTGAGCATGTCAATATGCTAGATAGGGTGATGATAGGGGTCGAGCACAGACCACCAGGACAGCAGCAGCACCAGCCTATTCAGCTCCACAGGGAGCATCTACTAGTGGGGGTGGCGGTCAGTGCCAAAACCGATTCTATGCCCTTGCCTCGCGCCAGGAGCAAGAGAATTTGCTAGATGTGGTCACTGGTATGTTGTGTGTCTCTCATATTGATGTTTATGCCTTGTTAGACCCGGGAGCCACATTGTCTTTCGTGACTCCTTACATTGCTAGTAGCCTTGGAGTTAGTCTCGAGACCTTGTCAGAACCGTTTTCAATTTCTACCCAGTTGGTGATTGGTCGTAGCTAGACGAGTATATAGAGGGTGCCCAGTCACTGTGTTGCATAAGGTTACCTCCACAGATTTGGTAGAGTTAGCCATGACTGACTTCGACGTTATTCTTGGTATGGATCGATTATTTGCATGTTATGCTTCAATTAATTGTAGGACCCGTACCGTGGAGTTTTATTTTCTGGGTGAGTCAGCTTTGGAGTGGAAGGGTAGTTTGACGGTGCCAGCAGGTCAGTTTATTTCCTATATCAAGGCTAGGAAGATGATCTCTAAGGGGTGTATGTACCACCTAGTTAGGGTTAAGGATGTGGAGTCCGAGACCCTGACTATTCAGTCAGTTTCGGTGGTGTGTGAATACCCAGAGGTGTTTCCCGAGGATTTGCCAAGTGTTCCTCCAGAAAGGGTAATTGATTTCGGTATTGACCTATTTCCAGATACGCAGCCTATTTCTATCCTTCCTTACAAGATGGCTCCAACTGAGCTAAAGGAATTGAAGGATCAATTAAGGGATTTGTTGGATAAGGGCTGGGGTGCGCTAGTTCTATTTGTTCGAAAGGATGGTTTCCTTCGCATGTGTATTGACTATCGACAGTTGAACAAGGTTACCGTCAAGAACAGGTACCCCTTACCCAGGATCGATGATTTGTTTGACCAGCTTCAGGGGGCCAAGTTCTTCTCCAAGATCGATCTCAAGTCCAGGTATCACCAGCTTGGAGTGCGGGAGAGTGACATGCCGAAGACTGCTTTTAGGACTCGGTATGGTCACTACGAATTTGTTGTTATGTCTTTTGGGCTAACCAATGCTCCTACAACTTTTATGGATCTGATGAACAGGGTGTTCAAGCAATATTTGGATATGTTCGTGATCATGTTCATCGACGACATTCTTATATACTCCCGGAGCGAGGAGGAGCGTACCACTCATTTGAGGATAGTGCTGCAAGCCCTCAAGGATCATCAGTTGTATGCAAAGTTTATTAAGTGTAAATTTTGGCTAAACACGGTAACATTTCTGGGGCATGTAGTATCAAGCGAAGGCATAAGGGTAGATTCTTAGAAGATAGAGGCAGTGAAGAATTGGCCCAGACCAGTGAATCCTTCAGAATTTCAGAGTTTCTTAGGCCTAGTAGGTTATTACCGAAGTTTTGTAGAGGGGTTTTCATCAATTGTGGCCCCATTGACCAAGTTGACTCAGAAAAAGGTAAAATTCCAATGGTTTGATGCTTGTGAGAAAAGCTTTATGAGTTGAAGACCCGACTCACTTCAGCACTAGTGTTGACCTTACCAGAGGTTACCGATGGTTTCGTTTTCTATTGTGATGCTTTAAGAGTCAGACTGGGATGTGTGTTGATGCAGCGTGGGAGGGTAATAGCATATGCCTTGAGAAAGCTGAAAGTTCATGAAAAGAATTACCCAACCCATGATCTTGTTTGGTCGCGGTAGTGTTTGCATTGAAGATATGGCAGCATTACTTGTATGGGGTCCACGTGGATGTATTTATGGATCACAAGAGCTTGCAATATGTGTTCAGACAGAAGGATCTAAATCTTCGGCAAAGGAGGTGGTTGGAATTACTTAAGGACTATGACATGAGTATCCTTTACCACCTGGGCAAGGCTAATGTGGTTGCGGATGTACTTAGTAGAGTCTCCATGGAAAGTGTGTCACACGTGGATGAGGGAAAGAAGGAGTTGGTGAAGGATGTCCACCTACTGGCAAGGCTTGGAGTTAGATTGATCGATTCGGCCGACGGTGGCGTTGTTGTACATAACGAGTTAGAATCATCCTTGGTGGTTAATGTTAAAACCAGTAAAGATGAGGATCCAATATTGAGGAAGCTGAAGGAGGCGGTGCGGAGTAAGAAGGTGGAGGTCTTCTCCTAAGGGGGAGATGGTGTGCTACGATACTAGGGTCGACTATGTGTTTCGGAAGTTGAGAATTTATGAGTTTGGATATTTCATAAGGCACATGGTACCAGATATTCTATTCATCTAGGATCCATGAAAATGTATCGGGATTTGCGAGAAATCTATTGGTGAGATGCTACGAAGAAAGATATTGCGGAGTTCGTAGCAAAATGTCTAAACTGCCAGCAAGTGGAAGTCAAACATCAAAGGTCGGGAGGCGTACTTCAGGATATCAGCATCCCCACTTGGAAGTGGGAAGAGATTAATATGGATTTTGTTACAGGCCTACCACGTACTCGCCAACAATATGACTCCATTTGGGTGGTGGTTGATAGGTTAACTAAGGCTGCACATTTCCTACCGGTCAAGACCACGGATTTAGCGGATGATTATGCTAAGTTGTATATTCGGGATTTGGTCCTACTTCATGGAGTTCCCTTGTCTATTATCTGAGACCGAGGTACTCAGTTTACCTCTCAATTCTGGCGTTCTTGTAAAAAAGGGCTTGGGACGTAGGTTAAGCTCAGTACAACCTTCCATCCGCAAACAAAAGGCTAAGCAAAACGAACCATTCAGACCCTTGAGGATATGTTGAGGGCATGTGTTATGGATTTTAAACGTAGTTGGGATGATCATTTGCCCTTGATCGAGTTTGCTTATAATAACAGTTACCACTCCAGTATCCAAATGGCATCATTCGAGGCTCTTTACGGGCGGAGGTGTAGATCTCCCATCGGATGGTTCAAGATTGGTGAGGCAGCTATGATAGGACCAGATTTAGTTCATGAGGTGATGGTGAAGGTTCAGTTGATAAGGGACCGGTTGAAAACCGCTAAGAGTCATCATAAATCGTATGCTAATGTGAGGAGAAGAGATTTGGAGTTTGATGTGGATGACTGGGTATTTCTAAAGGTATCTCCCATGAAGGGAGTGATGCAGTTCAGAAAGAAAGGTAAACTTAGTCCCCGCTATGTTGGCCCCTACCGAGTTGTGAGAAGAGTTGGTAAGGTGGCGTATGAGTTGGACTTGTCCTCAGAGTTATCTTCGGTTCATCCCGTCTTTCATGTGTCACTTTTGAAGAAGTGCTTGGGTGATCCAGCCTTGGTAGTTTTGGTAGACAACATTGGAGAGAAGGACAACCTCAATTATGAAGAAATTCCCCTTGAAATCTTGGATTGTCAGGTTCGGAGGCTTAGGAACAAAGAAGTAGCTTCAGTTAAAATATTATGGAGAAATCAGCATGTTGAGGGGACTTCGTGGGAAGACGAAGCGGATATGATAGCTAAATACCCTCATTTGTTCCTTACCGGCTCAGTTTCAGCTTGAGGTACCCGTTTTTCCCTGAACCTTTAATCAGTTTTTCCCGTTCAGTTCCTGTGTACAAGTTTGTTTTATGATATCGTAAATGTATGTGATGTCTGAATTCAGTTTAGCTATGTAGTTCCTTTCGGAAGTAGTCATTCCATCAGTTTTCGACTTAAATGATTGATAATTGTGCATGGTGATAGCTTGTTTTTGAGTTTTCTGCATGTTTCTAACATTCAAGGACGAATGTTCCAAGGGGGAGATATTGTTATACACCGAGAACCCAAGGATCAGACCCGGAGGTGAAAATGGAGAAAAACTAAAAATTTGCACCAGGTCACAAAACGACTCGTGAGGTGAGTTGTGAGGAGTGACCATGAGTCGTGAGGTGACTCATTGTCGGCATGGTGTGGCAAGGCCTGAGTGAGGAGGCCACGGGCTTGACCATGAGTCATGGCCAAACCTTACAAATCTTGAGGTCACCCGTGGTCAACCCTGGAGGATTGGCAAAATTGGGATGGGCAGTGTAGGCCACGGAAGGCGACCACGAGTCGTGGTCTGACCTCACAACTCGTGAAGTCACCTGTGGGGTTCCCTTGGAGGTTTGGGAAGTGGACTGAACGGATCAAGGCAATGAGTCGTGGCCTATGGCAACGATCCGTTAGGTCCCTCGTGAGGACTGGCGACCAGAAATTCCTACTTTTTAATAAGGGTGTTTTCGTAACTCCCTAAGTCCCTAAGGCCTAAACTACGTCATTTTGGATATGTTTCCGAGTTGGATAAGATGGGTTAAGCCCTTTATGCATGCCCATTCTCATGCAAGGATTTTAGAGAGGTTTTGGAAGATTCAAGGCCTTCTTCCCCAAATTTTCATCAATTTCTTTGTGGGTGTACAAGGAACTTTAAGTCCATCTATTCCCAGGTATGTAGGGTTCTAAAATGGGTAGAATTCTTCCTCACCCATTCCCAATTTCGAGTTAATTCATGAATTTCCCTATTCAAATTCCATGGGGTTTTACCCTAAGCATGACAATGTGGTTTCTCTTTATGGGTATGATTTAATTGAGTTTTAATTATTGAATTACAAATGATTGACAAGTTTTATTATTATTTTCTTTAATTCATGTTTCAAGCTTTTAAATACAAAATGCCCATTTGATGAAAATTCATGGAAGTTATGATTTATGATGACTACTCTAAAATTTGAGTTTATTGATGATAGAAGAGTATGATTTTCAAGTTACCCATGTTCATGAACATGTTTTGAAAGAATTGAATATGATGAAGTATTGGAAAATGCCCACATGTAGAAGAATGATTTGCGATTTATGAAACGAATTACTTGATCGATTTTACGATGTTGGCCGATGAAAAGGGCCCATGACTTGGCTAAGCATGTTTTAAAGGGGATCAATGATGATAAATGTTATATCTTAGCCAATGAATTTTTATGCATGATGTTAATGATTTCTGTATGAGCCTATATGCATGTTTTTGGGAGCCGTGTCTAGCATGGAGCAACCCAATATTCAAAGGACTACGCCTGTGTCTCATAACCACGTGCCACCGTGGGTTATAAATGATATGATGTATTTGTAATGATCCCTTCAAATCTGATATCACGCCTTATGCACGACCCTCGTCTGGCAAGCCAGGGTCGGCTTTGCCCACTTAAGCGAGACAATGGGGCATCATGAAAGGCTCTACCATGATGGTATCGGTTATGACGAGTCCTCCCATTGTTCCGCATGTTTTATGCATTGTTATGTTTATGTTATTGGCTCAATTTATATTATGATAAAATTATTTATGATTATGATAATGAATGATTATGAATGATTTGAAAGTCCTGAGCCTTATGTTTTATTACGAAGATTTTGATGCAAGCATGATGTCCTTCTCCTATGTCTGTTTATGAGTTTACTTTACTTTTAAAATGTCTGTTTTACTTACCTTGCATACTCAGTACATTCTACGTACTGACCGCATACTTCCTATGCTGTATTGTTTTATGTTACAAGGTCCGGATCTCAGGATCATCCTCATCCTTAGTCCATCCAGCCTACGATATTAGCTTGTTGGTGAGTCCTCATGTTCCGAGGGTCATTTGATAAAATTTCCTGTTGATTATATTTCAGTATTGTTTGGGTTTGTTGGGGATGTTGTCCCATCAACACATCTTACGTATTAGAGGCTTCCAGACAAATGAGTAGTATTCAGCTTATGTATATGTTTGGTATTTCCTAATGTTATGTCATGGTTACGTTTCCCGATGTTTTATGCTTAATATTCCGTTTATTTATATGAGATGAGTGAATGCATGTTCCATGGGTTGACTTGGGGTGTCTCTGGGTCCCTTGTTCCGTGTCTACGATCCGGGTGTATGTTCGGGCGTGACACTTGGTCAAGCTATCATACATTGACTTCATCTTCTTTTTCATCTTCTTGTAAATCAAGGTAGGGAGACTTTTAGCCAATTTCTAAAGCTGGTTCTCATGGGAGTGTGTCATCTCCGCAAGTTTATGGAGTCTACTTGGCTAAGTAGATGTGGGAGGAGGTGAGGCTCCCCTAGTAGGTGCTTCTCCGGAAGCCTGGCCCAATGCCTCAGGGTGTGGCATGTTGAGATCGGGAGCCATGGGGGCCTGCACTAATCCATGAGAGATGGACTCCTCGGGACTTCAAAGGCTTATCCACTTCCGCTTTCTCTTGGGAGCATCCGCGTCTCTTTTTCTATCCACTATGATCACACCAGTAGTGGAGATGGGAGCCTCATCTGGGAAAAGTGGCACTCCAGCTCGAAGTCACAACTAAGATATGAGCACATCATAGGGAATTAATATGCCAGCTTGCCTTGCCTTTCTCTTCATCTGAATGGCCACTATTTCCCCAAAGTTTATGGGGACCCCTGTCATTATACGGGTGATGAGGATGGATGCTTCCAAATTTACCCTCTGCTCATTTTTCGAAGGCATGATATAGCCGCAAATTGTCACGCCCCAAGTCTATACTCTGGATGGGAAACAGTACTTGGAGTCATGAGTATCCCCAAGTCAACCCATGGTCTATCATAACACTGGCATTTTGAGTAAATACATAGTGGAAACTTTGAAATAATAAAACAAAAAATTTTATGAAAAGAACTAAATCATAAGTTTTATGCAACTGGAATCAAAACGGAAAATATGAAAAACTCTGTCTATGTCTGAAAGCATTCTATCTGATGAGTTGCTGGGACAAGCCACTAGCAAACTCCAATTCTAATTGAAAGAAAATGAAACTGAAATAAAATAATCCTCATCCTCGAAGAATGAGGACTCACCAATGAATGCAGCTGAGAACTCCTGAAGGCGAACTGCTAACGAGGGTGAGACTGAGATCCTACAGCTGTATCATAAAATGATACATCATAAAAGGTATGCGTCAGTACTTGGAATGTACTGAGTGAGTAGGAGAAACCATACACAATGAGTAAAATAACTGAATTGGAAAGACATGCAATGACCAACTGAAAATGCTGAAGCTGAATATCTGTGATAAATTGAGATGGTCAACATGACCCTGTCTAATGGTCAAAGACATGCCCTAAATCTGAGATACTAATCTAAAATACTGATGTACTGAAAAAATCTGAACTGGATAATCTGAGACTGAACTGAGATGACTAGTGAAGAGTCTATAACCGACATATAACCATGTGAGATAGACATGGAGTCCGATGTATACACCCCATCGGTAGGAACCAATATACCTTGCCAGGGTATAAAGGCATGAACTGAGTGATCAAAGGTCTGGGCCATGAGGCCAATAAAATATATCCTATGGTGGCAACATAGTTCTGGGAACCTGGGTGCATTGGAACCCCAGTCCGCTCTGTGATAAGTCCTACTCCCACTGGGTAGTCCTAAACTGACTACTAAGATGATAGCTCAAAACTGGGGCCCAAGAGTAAGTTAGGAATACCTATCTGGAAGTACCCTGAGAGTCTTATCGGACCGGATTCTGTAACTGGCGTTCTAAGACTGGTCAGAGCTGCTTATCTGGAAGCGTCATAACCGTCTAAAGAACAAACTGTAATATGAAGATGGGGTCCTAAGGCCAGTCAGAGCTGCTCATATAAAAGTGTCATGACCACCTAAAGAACCACTAAAATTTGATACTGAGTCTAATACTGATAACTAGGAGGTATCACAGACACCTCAAGGATCAACTATAGTCAAACTGATCAGCTGACATTTTTCTAGACAACACTGAGGTTGCTAAAAATCTGACTGAGACTAGACTGACATGATTCCGACTGAGATTTTATCATAAATTAATAACATGTGCTTCCCAAAGCTGATGGAACCACGCTACAGGGAAAGCTAGTTCAACCCACAAGTTTCTAATTTATACTGAGCTGAGACTAGGGATGAATTATGCTACTAGCTGTAATCTTTCACAATTTCTAAAAATAGGGAATAAATAAGAAATCTAAAATCATGAAAAATACCCCCTTTGAATCCACAAAGAAATCTGTCTGAAAACTTTTCACATTTCGAAACTATAGGGCTATAATTGATAGAGAAGAAATTAGACAAGGGTTTTTGGGACACAAGGGAGGAACTATTCCCTTATTGAATTCCCACATACCTGATAAAGAAATCAGAAGAAATCCCTTAAGAATCTGAGGAGAAGTGGACTGCCTTAGTTCTTGCTCTGAGAGCTCTTGAGAGAAATTACGATTGTTTTCTGAAGGTCTGAGTGGGGAATGAGGGAGAAGAACCATTTAATCCCTATAAATCCCCTTAATTTAAACTTGAACGATGTAGTTTAGGTACTAAATAGGTGTAAAATTACAGAAATAACCCTAGAAATTAAATCTGAAAATTGGACGATAGGGTCCTAACGGGTCACTCAATGAGTCGTTGGTTGTGACCACGACTCGTTGGGACCTCTCATTGGTCCCACTGCCTGGGACTAGAAAACACTGAATATGGTAACGGGGGTCATCACAACTCGTTGGATGAACCGATGGGTCATTGGTTCCTCCCGTGGTTACTGCAAGAGGAAAACCTGGAGGGGCTGACGACGACTGACACAATGACTCATTGGTGGACCCAACGGGTCATTGTGTCCAGTCGTTATGCTAACTGGAAGAGTTCTTAAAAAAACCTCAAACTTGACATGACGGGTGGTGACCACGACTCGTTGTGAGACATAACAACTCCTCAAACTTGACACGATGGGTGGTGACCACGACTCGTTGTTTCCACTCGTCATCATTGGAATAGGTTTCTGGGGTCTCACCCAATGACTCACACAACGGGTCATTTTTTCTAACAATGACTCGTTAGTTGAGTTGTGGGATCCTGGAAAGAAGTCCTGAGCTGGGGAACCAATGACTGATAGGATGACTCGTTGTTTCTCACAACGGGTCGTTCCATGTCCCATGGGCTCTTGGATGATCTAGAAGGGCTAACCATGACTGACACAATGAGTCGTTGGAGCTGACCACGACTCATTGTCTCAGTCGTTCTGAGGCATTTTTATGGTTTTTCTTCTGGATTTTTCTTACAAGGTCCGAGCCTGGTCTAGGAAAGTTTTGGGGTGTTACACAAATGAAATCCAACCACTACTTGACTTCAAACTATAAATCATGCCGGGAGATCTCGCCATCCATAGAGGTCTAAAAAGTGTGTTGAAAATAATGATGGGAGCTATCCACCTGAAGTGGTTCTCTTTGTCGGCAATTCTGGCTACATATTTAGTGCCCGTGTCAATCTCATCCTCCCAGAATGAAAAATTAATGTTCGCCAGTGTGATGTCAACTTCTACACCCCTCACCATAACTGAGGGAAGGCGGGAGAAATCATCAACCTTGCCTCTGTGATGCATGCTCTCTTGCCTAGCCTGGTATGATGCATAGAACTCGGGCACTAGACTATAGTAGAAGTCAGGCAGAGGACTGGAAAAGACGTGCCGTTGGAGGTCAGTGAATTATGCTATGATATTGGGGAAGTCACCCACAGCCCCACCAAGTCGAAGCGCTTCCTTACCGTGATAGAGTGCCCCTTGAAAATAACATAGTGCCCCTCTATGTCAGGCACACAAAAGATAATAGCTTCTCTAGTGTTGGGGGCAGGGGTCGCCCTTGCTTCCCCTTTTTCTTTTATTTTGGATGAGGTCGGGGCCTTGCCTTTGCTTTGTTGGTTGGATGAAGATATACTCTGCAGGACCATGTTAGTGCCATATAACTATTTCTTTTTGTATTTTTTCTTATGAAAAATAAAAACTGACATCTATTCTAAGCTAAGGCAAGGAAATTGTAAAGATTTGATGACAAACAAATTGAATAGTTTAGAGGTTAAGTGCTGGCAGTACCAGCAGGACACCGGTGAAATGCAGGTGAAGACCCGTGAAGCGTCAGTTAGCTGCCGGTCAATTATAGTAAACTGGGGAAAACATGGTTCATCCGATGCCACACTGGAGTTCCACCGATCTTAACTCATGGAGCACCGGTAAAATGCAGGTCTGGGATAGTGGCCTAAATCCTTGTACCCCAACCTGCGCTTCATCCATCGTTTCACTGGGCTTAACTGGCAGTTCATCGGTGAAACAACAAAAATTTCATATCCAAGATTCACTCACCCAACACAACAACAATAAAAACAATGTAAAAGTGACAATTCACCCTTAAGAAAGACGTCCCTCCATCTATCATCTGGAAAATCATACATTCTAAGCATACATGGGGTTACTCATACTTCACCTCCAACTAAAATCAAACACGTCAAAAATCAAGCATTTTACCATAGAGCATACCTATATTATCATTCAACATTTTATCACCACCCCTACATACCCATAATATGAAAAATATACAAGCAATGAGAAACATAAGAACAGGGTAATGGGGACACATGAGTGGGAAAAACCTCGAATTTAGCATGCTCAAACTTATTCACATCTTTAAACAATAATCAAAATCAAAGTAGGAGACACATACCTAATGAATTTGAGAAGAAAGAGCAAAGAAATATAGAAGCTTGGTGTTGCCCAACAATGGAGTTTCCACAAGATTTTTGCTTTAGTTTAGTGCAAAGATGAGTGAGAAGAGATGAAATGAATAGAGTAGGAGTGGAAAATTTATAGGAGATAAGAAGTGGATAGGAGTGGTAGGTGAGGAGATGGGTTTAATGATGGGAAGATGGAAAAGTGATGTATGGGGAAGTTAAAAAATGTAAATGGGAAAAATGGGAAGGTGGAGAAAAGGGTTTATGAGGAGTTGGAGAGGTTCTGACCAGAATTTTTTAAATCCCTGGGTCGGGATAGCAAATAGGTTGGTCAATATTTTAATTACATTGCGTACCTTGTCCTGTAGTTAACCGTCGATCGCCGGTGAGTACTGGCATTTCACGCCTTAGCACAGGTGACCGATACCCTGTTCAGTTCACTTCTTTGTATGCGGCGGTTGACCGACGGTTCACGAGTTTGCACCTGCATTTGGCCAATTTTGTTGCCATTTGTGCTTCAACTCCCAGGTGTTCTATTTTGCACCAGAGTTGCATCCGACGGTTCGCAGTTTGGCACCGGCTTTCCATCGGTGAATCATCAATTTTGTCCTCTACTTCCCAACATTTTGCTCTTAACTCACGTTCAAGCGGCACTTCGCACATGTAGACTGGCGGTTCGCTGATCAAGTGCAATGCCTGCCTTGTTCTCCTTCTCCTTGTTTTTCAACCAATTTACCTACACAATCAAAAATTACAAAAACATCAAAGTGTTCAAAGTAAAAATGCTTTGTTTGCCTCCAAAGAAGATTCATAGTTAACTTCGTGGCATGACAAATATCTTCTCAATCTTCAACACTCCGGAGGGTCATCCTCCAATTCAATCTCATCATTAAATGGTTCATAATGCTCCACTTCATTATTAACCATGGCCATGACCTTACACTCATCTGGGGGCTTGATAGGACGACGCATATTGAAGGTGACCTCATCACCACCTACTCTGAACTTAAGCTCCCCAAGCTCTACATCAATCAAAGATCTTCTTATTGCTAGAAATGGGCTCCCCAAGATAATTGGCACCTCGATGTCCATCTCACAATCTAGCATAACAAAATTAATTGGAAGTATGAATTTGTCCACTCTCATAAAGACATCAACTAACACTGCAATGGGTCATTTAATCAACCTATCCGCTATCAAGAGCGTTATGGATGTTGGTTTGGGACTCCCTAAACCAGCATCGAGTCGCAAAGAGCTTTATTGAATATGCATAAGACAATTGTGTAAGGAATGCCGCTGTGGATATGGAGGTGGAACTCTTTTTTCTTGATCTTTGTCATTAGGGGCCTTCTTGCCTTCATTTCCAATCACATCATACGAGGGATTCAAATCAACTTCTCCCTCATCCTTCTCTTCTTCATCATCACAAACACTTGGTGTTTTTGGCACCTCTTCCACAACATCATCATACTTTGCCTTTGGGGATACAACATCTTTGGGCTTCACACCCAAATCCTTTAATATCTTGCCACTCCTAGTCACGATTGCCATGCAATGTCCATCTTTCCTTGGATTGGGAACAGTGTCACTCGGGAGTGCACCTTTAATGAGGGGTTCATTTGTGAAGAAAAATGGTTCATTTGAGCTTCAAGGTGCTTGATCAATGTCGAGTGGGAACTTACTATTCGGGCGAGGTTAGACACTTTCCCTTTTAATTCATTAACCCCACTGTCGGTGGATTCTACCTTCTTCAACACCTGAGACAACATGTCTTCAATCTTAGAATTTCCTATATCACTTACTCTTGTCTTCCCTTGAGATGCTTCTACTTTTGGAGGAGGCACATAGGGGTTAGTGCTTTGGTGGTATCGCTTTCCTTCGCAATTTTGATCTCTATTCACCCATCGATCATTTCTATCCCCCCTTCCTTGATTATCACGGTTTCTCCAATCTTGATTCTCCTCCCTTGGGTGCCAAGGACATTTATTGGCCCCTCGATACCCAGGGAGAGAACCCCCCCAATTGGCCCGCCATGTATTGACACTCCTCCTCATATCTCAGGGGTGAAGTGTCATCATCAAATAAAAGATGGCTTTGGGCACCTACAACATTCACACTTTTTGGACTAGCTCCCATCACATGTTTTGTCATCAACTCTAGATGGGTCATCATCTTGGAAAGAGTTTCATCTCTAGGCTCATCCTATTTTCTCACCTCAGTAGTCATAAGGTTGGGGGAAACACCACTAGAAGATACCTCCGCTTCATTAGTATGCCATGCTCGATTGGTCTTAGTCATTCTGTCAAGAATTGCTTTGTCTATTCCATAGGGTTGATCCATGATGGAACCCCTTGACAAATTATTTGCCATAGACTTATTGATAGAATCCAATGAACGATAGAAGCTCTGAAGTAGAACCCCATCAGGCAACGCATGGTTCGGGCAAATGGGAATTTTTTTCTTGAACCTCAACCATGCTTCATGGAGTTGTTCCCCAACAAGTTTTCAGAAGTCGGTAATGTCATTCCTCAGCTGTAGCATCCTCGAGGGAGGGAAGAACCTTTCCAAAAATGCTTCTGTGAGTTCATTCCAAGAGGTAATAGACCTGGGAGGCAACTCCTCCAACCAAGCGGTTGCTTCCTTGGTTAGTGAAAATGGGAAGAGCCTCAATCTAATCGACTCTTGACTTATATTTGTAATGTTGAAGGGTTGGAAAATCTCAAGAAAATTTCGGAGATGCCTATTTGCATCCTCACNTTTAGTAAGGGTGTTTTGGTAATTCCTAATCTTCTAAGTCCTAAACATATTTGTAATGTTGAAGGGTTGGAAAATCTCAAGAAAATTTCGGAGATGCCTATTTGCATCCTCACTTGGCATTCCTCCGAAGAGCCCCTTCATTTGGAGTAAGTGCAACATTGTACTCGTCACATGAAATATTGTATTCCCTACCATAGAGGTAGGCGAATGGCACCTGCTACGTTGGGTATCATGGGAACATCATCCTCATGATCTATATGCTCGTCCACTTAAATTTCTCCTTCTTGTGAGTGTTGACTCATATCAAGATCAACCTAGATGGCACCAATCACAAGAATAAAGTCAAACCAACCAAGATGCAACAAATCAATTCAGAATAATAAACAACTAAAGGCTATCAGACTATATTCCCCAGCAATGGCACAACCTTTGATAACATCCAAATTCACTCCTCTTAAGGAGAGAGTGCAAACAATCGTTGGCAAAACAAATATACCCGACAAGTGTCGGGGTCGAATCCCACAAGGAATAGTAGTTGATCACCTAAGAGTTGTCTATCAAATTGAAGTAACTTTCATCAATGTCTCAACAACACTAAAGTAAAAATTAGGAAAATCACAACTTGTCAATTGTGGTTTACGGGGAAACGATTAGGGACTTTCATGTGTCTAACCATTTAACTCAACTTAGCCTCACAACTACTTCTTCGAGTGGTGATGTGACATCCCA